>VZTJ01006364.1:170-51445 GCA_013397795.1 Orthonyx spaldingii | reverse complement strand
CCTTCCTCCCTTCCTTCCTGCCTTCCTGCCTTCCTTCCCACCTGCCTTCCTGCCTTCCTTCCTTCCTTCCTGCCTCCCTCCCTCCCTCCTGTAAAAGGCTGGGAGAAACACTCATGGCCTAAATCAGGAGAAACTCCCTAGCCTCTGAGATTAATCTACTAAGAAAATAATTACAAACACACAAGACTGGAACACACCAAATTGTCTTTCCACACACATTATTGTTTACTCAGACACAATCTGACTTTGAGTCACTGCCACTTCCATGGTGCAAACAAATGGCCAAGTATAGCTCTTGTAGAAGTGGATGCAATTCCAGTGGCTTTGCTAAGGTGAAACCCACATCCTGGGTTTGACTAAGTGCTCTTGAGATTGATGAGTATCCTACAAAGAAAACACTCAGCAGCATTAAATTTGAGGATGCCCCATTCCTGGAGTTGTTCAAGGTGAGGTTGAATGGGGCTTTGAGTAACGTGGTCTAGTGGAAGGTTCTCTGCTTATGGCAGGGGGATTGGAACTAGGTTATCCTTAAGGTCCCTTCCAGTCCAAACCTTTTTATGATTCTATGAAATTGTTCTGTCAGATCTATGATGAGCACTCAATCAAAGTTGTACATGCTAAAAAAAATAATTGAAAGAATGTTCCCTACAGGTAGACAGTGCATTAATGAAATAAAGTGTTTTCCTCAAATTATGCCCAAGGAGAAATTAATTACTGGGGGAATGAGGGAAGAAAAGGATCTCTACTTTCTGCAGTCTCAGGGTACTGTGCTATTTTTGCCTCTTGAAATCTAATTTCCATGAAACATTGCTGCAGAGTACATATTTTCTAAACACGAGTTCCTTAGCAGCCTTGCTAATATAAATGTCATAATTCCAGAATAAAGAGACACTGCCCTGCTCCAAAGCCCATTGACTGGGAGAGGCTGTGTTTCAAAGGGATCCTACCGCTCATGCCATGGCATTGTAAGTAACCACTGCCCGCATGGGAGTCAGACTGACAGAGGGAGGCTTAAACTCCCCAAAGGTAGATAGTGGGGAGGGTGTATATTAACTCCAGTGGTATAGGCTGAGTTCATGCCCAGAATACAAATACAACTCCACTCTGATTTTTTGTCCCCTGCTGGCTCATGCTGATGCCATATTCTGGTGTAACATTGTGAACAGCATTTGCTTGCAGTTGGTTTCAGTCAGGGGAGTTTACAATAATGATGATGTAGCTTGCAAAGTGTTCCTAGAATTACGTGTATGCTTTGAGCTGTGCTGCTTCAATGCTCCCTGCTTCTCCAACCTGCCTTCCATATCCTTTTTTAACCCATCTGCACCAATCTTCTACCTCTCCTGCCACCCTGAAGATATCAGATAAACACTTGGGCTTTTCCCAATCAGCCTCGTGTTCAGAACAGAAGAACAAGTGCCTCAGATTGGCACACTTGAGACAGGGCCAGCCCCAGTGAAACATCTGCCTGAATACACCGAGAACTCTACTCCCCCGCCAAAGGGTTGAGGGTGAAATTCTGCTCCTGAGAAGTGGCACCCAGGCTCAGCTCCTGCTCCTGAGACCACCACAACAGTATCACCCCTCCATGGGACCTTCCTGGCTGCTGCTGTGGGAGATGCTGCCTCACACCCCAGTGTATCTGTGTAGTGGGCTGGATCACAGACACCCTGGCTTAGTCCCAGGAGGATTGCTGCTAGTTATCTGCAGTGAAGAACAAAACCCTTGAGGGTTTTATCTTTGAAGATGGAGAGATGCATGACAGAATCCTGTTTCTAGCACTTCTTTTTGGGCTACTTGATGTCCCAATCCTGTCACACACCACCAGCCTGTGGTGCCATCCCATGCCTTCTGCTGTGGCAGTGGAGGGGAAGCCAGCACAGGAGGACTGGTATGAGCTTGAGAAATCATCTGCTCCTCATTCCGTCATCTGTCATTCTTTTAATGCAGCACTTCTGTGCCTATTTGAGGTTTAGGCTTGTCAACATCAGCCAGTCTTGTCCCCACAGGTGGAAGCCCTTCTGCTGGCATGCACAATATTGCAAGAGGTATAACAGAGGTGCCAATTTCCACAGCAGGCAGGTGAGGTAGCCCACACTCATGCCTCGGTCTCTGAAGAGCCATTGGCCAAAGGAGAGAGGAATAAAAACCTTCTTCATTACTTCTGTAAGAGTGAGAAGAAAACAGAATTTGGTGGTGCATGTTCTATGAAGTTGGTATTAACCCTGGCATGAGCAACCAGACAATGCTCAGGGCCCTCCGAGTTGTTTCCATTCTTAGGGGAAGCGGTGTCACTCTTCTGTGTTTTTGATGGATCCCTGATCGCTGAGTAAAGCCTCTGAAGAATTTGGTTTTCATGGATGCTTTTCACGGTAAGCCTCAAAACCCAGGAGATTATTCTCTGCCTACAGCCTTGACTTGATTTGACTTGAGAAACCCCCCACCTCTGGAATTTCTTTCAGTGCCTGACTCGCAACACCTTTTCAAGTGATGCTGAAGACTTCCTCTGCTGCCTCCATTCCCAGTTTCCGTGGCCTTCTTGCTCTCCTCTCCCAAGTGTGCCAACTCCCCGTGCTAACACTATGCCCTTAGCATGGCCCCAGTTTTGGGCAATGAATGACCACTGTTATTCCTTCTCTTCACCTGTGAAGAGGTCTTACCCTTTACATAAAGTTCTTAGAAGAAACATCTTATGCTCCTAATGCCAGAAGAAAGTGTGAAATATTACATATATTGAATCAATGCCTCAGAGGCTCATTTACAGACCTACTACAACAGCATAGTGTTAATCTAGACATACACAGCATCGTGACTATCATCATGGGCTCTAATGCACTGAACTTCATGAACACAGCAATTTTCTTGCTCTCCTTGGTGTATAAACCAACAGTCTCTGTGCAGAACAAACTCAGAGGCATGGCTGTACCCGAGAGCAGTGCCTCCTTTCTCCTTCAGGTCACAGGAGAGAAGACATGCAATAAAGGGATTTACCCACTCAGATTCATCTGGCCAGTGCACCATGTCCTCAGAAACATCCTCCCTCCAGGCTGTGCCAACCATGTCCTACCTGGTTCCACATCACTTGCGTCCAATATGAGTCACCAGGCCCTTTGCAGGCATGTTTCCACCCTGCCAGCCAGCCAGGGCTCAGGCTCTTCTTAGCACAGAACATTCCCAGTTTCACAAACAACTCTCAGCATGTGACACCACTTCCTCTCTTTGGGAACAAATAACTCAGTGTGTGGGTTCAAAGTGGGACTCTTGCAGTCTCTTCGGCATCTCTGCACACGGCAGGACTGAGCCCGGCAGCTCTGACGCACAAGTGGGATGGTGCAGTGGGATTTGTGCTCAGACAGTTGCTCCTCTCAGTCTTGCTCCTCTCTGGAATGTTCCTGTCCCCACAGCTGATATTTCAGGTGCCCCTGAGGTGGGTCCTAGACCACCATAAACTGTACACCAAAAAGTGTGCCAGAGCGCAAATTGAACAGGAGCCTCCTTGGAGAGGACTGCAGGGGAAGCTGAAAGAAGAAATGGCATGTCTGGAGGATACTACCCTCACTCAAAGATCAGAGACCTCACTGAGAGCAGAACTAAAGTGATAGTAAAGTTCCTGTGAAACACTTGTGATAACATTTTTAAAATCTATGCTATGCTCTCACAGTTCAGTTTCTTACAAACAATCCAGTTTAGAGGCATGAATTGTAAAGTGCCAGGGGATGGCTAGTGGAAAATGGGATTTTTGAATTTCAATAAATTTTCAAAGCAGACTTACTGCTCAAGAAAAACGCACACCTTTGCTCCACTTAAAGTTGTAGGAGAATGAAATCCAGTTGTCAGACAGGCAAGTTGATCTGAAAATGCCCTAAAACCCAGAAACCAGTCCTCAGCTTCAAAGCTACCCACAAAACTACTTTTATTTTTCCTTTCATTATTGTTTATCTCGCCTATTACTATTCGGCTGATACCTTCAGTAGCATATGAACTGGCCAAATCTCTTCTTTTAAATCTCTCTGCAGAAACAGAAGAAATGCTCTTGCTCTTGGTAAATGCAGCAGTGCAGGTGCTCCTTGCAGATAAGGTAAAAAAGCAACTTCAAACATTAGTAACAATTTATAAGGGCCATGGCTGAATATTTAGTAGCTGAGTACCAGAAACAAGTTCTGGGGTATGAGTACATATTTAATATTTGTCTTTATTTGAGCACAAAAATATGGGTTCAGAGACAGGTTAAATGATGGGGTTGCTCCACCATAAAAAAAACCCTAGGCACCGAGGTTATGTTCAGGTCCATCAGACATGACCTTAGAGTTTGTTTTGTGTTACAAGATCAAACAATGTTAAAGGAGATGTCCATTTTGGAGCTAGCAGCTGAATTCCAGCAATGACAAGAGACCACTAGGGAAACAGACTCATTTCTTAAAAGGTATAAAAATGATTGCGCTGAATCACTGAGCACCTCACCCAAGGCAATGAGCTATAGCAGGGTATGGGCACACCACAGCCACCAGTCAAATCAGGCTCACCCAGCGTGGAGGAGTAGCACCAAAACCACCCTGCTGCTCCACCCCACCTCCTCTCCACCAGACAAGATGAACCACACTATCCTCGACCTCACCATCAGCGCTTCATCCCGTGCCACGAGAGCTGGCAAGGTTTATTCCCACTCCAATGGTGGGTACTGCAAGGGGACAAGCCAGACCCCAGCCCCTCGTTTCTGAGTTCTTCCCACAGCTCCATTGTGGGTGTCCACATAAAGAATTCTGCCATGTCCAAGCACAGACCACACACAGAGTTGGCAGGTCTTATTCCCCGAGGTTGGGACCTAGACAGAGGCCAGGTTTGCAGAAATTATGCTGCTGTGGAAATCTGGCTTTCAAACCCCAGGACCCTGTTTCCCAGGTCTGGTGGAGGATAAGAGGTAAAGGCTCTCATTGGGTGGTTTGGGGGATATGAGAATTTTGTGCAAAGGTGTCTGTTTCAAAATGTCTATCCCAGGGCAACCAGGAAAGTTGTCCCATGAATGACTACAATACTGATTCCTGATCTGGTCTCTAAAGGCGTGTGACAGGGAATTTTTAAAACTAATTAACTACGATCAAGTGTTTTACATTTTTGCCAGCCCCACACATTGAATTATAGTTTCTCAGATCTTTTATGGGTTGCAGTTGAATTTCTTTTTCAGTATCAAAGACTGCATTCTTTTTCTCTGTAATATATTTTTAAGAGTGACAAGAGATCGATAAAAACATGTAATTTAAGGATCCATAAGCCCCACATAATTTAGCTTCATATACCATGCTCTAATAAAACAAGACATACCAGTCAGGTGGTTTGCACACAGGTATATGCATCTATGTCTCTGGTTTGGTTTATGTTAGACTTTATGAGCTCTGACAGCTATTTAACACTTTATTAGGAAAACCAAAATGCAATTAAATATTGTAATGTGAGTCTCCTCTCCTCAGGTTCAATTACAAACAATGGCCTACCCCCACCTTTTGCATGAGAAAGAAAGAAAGAAAAGACAGTGTTAATCACTTCCTATCCCTTGCAATTTTTATGGGCATTTGTTGCAGTTAAACAAACGAGCAGCATTTTTCTGTAGAGTTTCCTCTATAGACCTGGATGACTGTGACAGATAGTCAGCAGCCAGCCTCAATTATAAATAACTTTTGGATATCTAACATGATCCTGCCTGCAAAAGGGAAAGCTGTGAGGCACAGAGCCCTGATGCTCTCCATGGGGATCTT
This sequence comes from Orthonyx spaldingii, assembly GCA_013397795.1. Lineage (NCBI taxonomy): Eukaryota > Metazoa > Chordata > Aves > Passeriformes > Orthonychidae > Orthonyx > Orthonyx spaldingii. The sequence continues at coordinate 45,698 of VZTJ01006364.1, read as the reverse complement.
CTTCCCTGTATAAAGAACAGAGCTACGAGCTAGACAGAGAGCTCAGAGCTGCCCAGCTGCTTAGCAGCAAGCCGGTGTGAAGAGTCAACCAGCCACACTAATATGTCCCTCGATTGCAGCCAATGTCACACCAGGCCAGTGGAAGGAGCCAGGAGAAAACTTTCCTTCTGTAAAAGTGAGTGGCAAGCTGCTGAATCACTCTGGCAGGCAGGAGTCAGCATGTCTAGGGGAAGTGAAAGTCAATGTCTCCTGGAGGGAATATTAATAATAAAAACCAAAGCAAGGACATTCAGAACTTGAAAAGATCTTTACATTTAGTAAAAAAAACATTCCAAGAGTGACTCCATGCACAAATTAATATTTCAGGAACCGTAAACCAATATTCATTTTATATTTATGATACAACATTATTCATCTACTAGAGTTTCAAACTATTTTACAGTCGCGTGCTAATAAAGCATCTCATTTGCTGTGAAATGCAGTCATCTTGTCAAGGGAGCATCACAGCTGACAGGACTGTCTAGGGCACAGGGGAGAAAAAGTTGCCCTCAAGGGAATTTGAGAGAGCTCAGCACTGCTGATCTTTCTTTTAAAGTCCAGGATGGGTCAAAGTATTTAGAGAAGCTGGTCTTAGGGAGACAAGACAAGTGGAAAAAATAGGTATAGCAACCTCGGTTGAATAGAGAAGTTTTAGACAAGTCTTTGGTGAAATCTGACTGGTCCAGTGCAGATATATAAATACATAATAAATCATGCAAAGCAGATTTTATTGGACTTCCTCTTATTCATGCCACAGCAGAAACTAGCAACTGTCAGGAGCAAGCCACCTGGGATCCCCTCCTCTCTGGGTCTCATCCCTTCCTCAAAAGCAGAGAGGGAACCTCCATTTCTCCTTTCCATCCCAGTCAGCCTTCCCCCAGCAGAGGAAAACAGATGCAAAATTAACCCTTTTGTTTACGGAGGAATGTAATTTTTCACCAGTCCATACATGTATCCACCCATTCCATAGATTGAATTAATGTGAACAGTCAATTCAAACAGTAACAACCAGTAATACTCTTCAGGAAAAAAAGTGCAGAATGCAACACCTCTGCCACCAAACTAAATAATCGCGTATGCGTAAATATTCTTGAAATACAGAATTTGTATCAGAGGCAGCAGAAGCTGTGATATGCGATGTGCTTTGTTACAGTCTGATGTAGATTAAAAGTCAAATAATGCACCCTCAGAGATATACGGACCCAAATCCAATTTTCCTCTCAAATAGGAGTACAATAAATAAAATAGGCATCCAAAACCGTCTACATAACTCCAAGCAATGCCATGTGCTTGGTTTTTTATATGTTTAGGAATATATATGTACATAGGGATGTACATACACATGAATATGAATTTGTTTACTCGGGGATGGAGTTTGCTTTTGATCATGAGGGGAAGAGGAGGGGTAGACACTGATTTCTTCTCTGTGGTGACCAGTGACAGGACCCAAGGGAATGGCCTGAAGTTGTGTCAGGGGAAGTTTAGGTTGGATATTAGGAAAAGGTTTCTAAAGATTTTACCCCAAAGCGTGGCTGGGCACTGGAACAGGCTCTCCAGGGAAGTGGTCACAGCACCAAGCCTGACAGAGTTCCAGAGGCGTTTGGACAACACTCTCAGGCACATGGTGTGATTCTTTGGGTGTCCTCTGCTGGGTCAGAAGTTAAAATTTATGGTATTTGGGGGTCCCTTCCAACAGGATATTCTGTGATTTTGACTTGCCTTGACAAAACCTCTCAGTGTAGGTGCTGGGGTCAGCAGCCTGTTCTTCCAAATCCCTCCTCCTCTAGTCTAAGCACTGTCATGGGCTTGCTGCCCCTCTCAAACCTGAAACTTCTCCCAACTTTATGGCATTTCTTCTATCTTTAAACATATACTCAACACACACTTTTGAAAACCTCTTCCCCCACAGCTCTGTGTACACCGGAGTATCAACCATGCAAGTGCTGTGTAAATGCTTGCTGAGTACAGTGGAGTATTTAGTGCAAAAATATTTGAGTCCAAAGGTGAGTTAGAAATACAGCAGATGAGCAATCCAGGGGAAGAGGCTAATTCAACAGGGCTTACCTGGGAATGTGCAAGCAGCACAGGAGGATGCCAACAGTATCTGAGCTTCCAGTAGGTTTATCTGTTTAGTGTTGCTGTATTGCCTTAGCAAATTTTCATTGGTTACTCATGCCTCAAAACTCCACATTGCTTCCAATGCATTCAGGAAATATAGTAACTTTGGTCGCAATTAATATGTAGAGTAAAACTCATATGGATGAGAAAAAGGAGTGAGTGGTCTATCCCATATTTTAGACCCAGTTCCAGAACCTCTGGTAAATAACAGGAATAGGCATTTTCCAGCTCAGTGCTCAGAGGTTTGTAACCTGTAATCTTGTATTTGTCATGAAACACACATAGTCAGGTTTTTCTGTAAGGTGAGTCTTTCAATTCAAACACAAAAATCTTTTAAAAGCAACCCACTGCCAATCTATTATAACAATGGTCTCTGCTAGTGAATCTAAGCCAAGGACTCTGGGGACAGTGAGCACCTCAATGTTCTAGGAAAGTCATTTAACATCTGTCTCTTTCTATTTAAACCATGCTGATCACCCCATGGACTTGATTTTCCCAGACATAAAATAAGCCAACAATATCTACTTACCTTATTGGTGGATAGAGATGTCTGCAGTAAAGGGTTTGAAGAGTGAAGTAATTAATGAGGAAGACTTTTTTGCCTGCCACAGACTTTGCCATCTGTGTGAAGATCAAGTTGAGCAGCTGAGATATCTGATAGAGTGATTTATACAGAAAACTGAGTCAGCTGCAGACAGAAGGCTGCTGTTGGAAGACACCGTGTGTCAGAGGGACATCTGCTGTGCTGTGTGGGACAAAAAGGCGAGGTGGGTGAGATGCAGTGGTGGAAACAGACCCTCCCTCTGCAGCACCAGCACTGGGGTTTGGGAAGAGACCTGATGCAGGGCAGGTCATGTAACTGGGAGGCAGGAGTGAAGTTTGTGTTGAAGGATGTCATTCTCTTATTTCAACACTATTAAAACTTAGATCAACATGAAAATGTCTCCATGACGGACTCCCCGGTACAGCTGCAATAGAAGCACCGTAATCCAACCCCTAAACAACTCTCTACCCATGGCAGCTCTCAACTGATTCTCCTGCAGGACAGGGGAGTCTCTCTCCTGTGTCTCCCAGGGTAAGGGCGGGGAGCAGATCAGCGCTGTTCCCCTGACCAATTAAGGACCAATCACAGAACCAATTAAGGACTGTCTCTCAGTGCCACAACTCAGAGCAAAACTTCACTCTGCCTAATTGCCTTTTTCATCCGTGGTGCTTAGCCATCAAGAGAGACAGGAATACAGCACTAGAAAGGACAGCTCTAACATATCCAAATAGCACACCAGTTGCTTTGGTTTTCCCTCCCCTTGTTCAAGGTGTCACCCTTTCTTTTAGAGCACAGAACCTTACTCACCCTCATCCTCTACTGGCTAGAGCTGCTCCTGAGCCTGGTCTGCACAGCCACCAACACAGGTGACAGCCCACATCTCTGCTGGGCTCACTGAAATCTGCCCCTCAAGTGCACAATGAGGCAGCTTGGCTAACTCATGCCCCTTCAGAGGCACCTGGTGCCATGCACTGAGCTTTTATAAACCCTTTGGAGGACGAAGAAGGCTCTGTAGAATGGGCTGGAATCACCAGTGGGTTTGGCATGGTACTGGTCACAGACAGGGCCAGACGGCACCGCAGGGCTCCTCACAAACACATCCCTGCACAGACTTTCTGGTTATCCAACAAATAATTACCATGTCCCTTTAGGATGTGCATAGCATGTGCCAGCCCAATTACAACACATGGAGTAGGAGGGGATGGTATCATAAAACAGCAGCTAATAATGAAAATTAACCCTGGGGGAGGTAGGCAGAGGGAGACCTTAACACTTCCTTTTCTTTCTTTTCCTTTCCCTATGTTTAGCTTCTTTCACTTTTTCTCCCTCAGCTTCTTTTCTTGATTTTGCAATCACTGCACAATTTCTTCAGGGCTTTTTGTTCTTGATGGAAGCAGGCTTCTCCTTCTGCCAGGCAGGGGCAGAAATGCTCGAGGGCAGAAGCACTGCCCCTTTCAAGCCGGTCACCCATGAAGGCAGCTCCAGATGACCCACAAGCAGTGACACAGCCATATCTTGGAGCGTAATGCTCTTGTAAGGCTGCTTATGGTAATAGAAACGTAGCATTCACTATGAATAATCACAGATTTTATTTATAGTGACAAAATGAGAGGGCCTTTTATGCAATATTGACTCAGGTTACCCAGGTCAATAGCAGCCAAGTCATAGTGACTCATACTGTGGAATTACATATTTTAAACATAGCACAGTTATAGTTCGAGCCTGACTTGCCTTCAGTAACTGCCTTGATCTCATTTTCCTCCTTCCCCCACAAAAATAGACTAGAGAATTCAAAGTATCCCATGTAATGTAGCACCTGATGATCAAAGCCACAGACAGGAGTGCTCACGCTGTCATTTGGAAGTTTTGCCTAGTGATCTATAGCAAACAGGAGACACATGTAGAATGCAGCTGTGATGCCAGGACACCATTTTTGCAGGGTCATGTTGTTGCTGCTCTTACAGTAAGGTTACTTGAGGACCCAGATAGCTGAATGATTCATGCAAGGTCGTTGAGAAAACCAAACAGCAGGGGATGGAGTTTTAAAGCTCTGAGTGCAAGACCCCACCAGGGACTTGCCTGCAAGTTTTACAATGCACATGACTGAAGGGAAAATAATGCTTGTTGAAGCCTTTTGACCTCTCCTTACAAGGTAATAAAGGACTCATGTACTTGGTCCAGGCACTGGTCCTGCTGTCCCAGTGTAGCTTTAATGATGATGTGATAAAGCATCCACCACTGGAGGTGCAAGTTGGTTACCCTAAAGTAAAGGCTGAAATAAAAGCATCAGAGAAACAGCACCATTTGGGCTGGAGGACTTTCCTCACCTGGGAGCTGAGAGTTATGCTGTGAAAAGTTCAGACCCGTCATCAGAAAGGATTTGAGTTCTGTATGGTCAAAACCATACAGCACACACCAATGTGTCCCCAGTCCCAGGAGGATGCACCCAGCCTTTCCCATTGCTAGAAACAGAGGAGAACCACTGCCTGGATCTACCAGAAATTACAGGAAATAAGGAATTTAATGAGGACACTGTTTTTTGTGATTATAAATTACCTTCTCTATTAGCTTTCATGCAATGACAAACTCCCACATTTTTTTTATTGAATATGTAGACCCAAACTACAGGCCTGAAACAGGAGTCAGGGCAAATTAGGAACAACCCTGCCGGATGCCACAGTGCCTCAACTGCTGGGAGGCAATTCAGACTCTGTTTGCCTCTCATGGCTTTGGGGTATTGATTGACCCCTGCACTGCCAGCGCACCAACCGCGCTCTGGCACAGAAAGTTCAGTGCCTGTGTCAGCCCCAGGAGACAAAGAGTGCTCTGCAAATGGTTTTTAAATATGCCGTTCAAAATGGCTTCCCGAGACCACGCAGCATGCAAGCTGCAGCCATTTCTCACAGTAACATGTTTTCCGTGTGCCTTTTATTTTTCCTCCCAGTAAAACTGACCAGAAGAGAAACTACATTGAGACAAGGACTAAATTGCTCTGATTCAAGTCTTTCCCATTTGGAAGGGGCATTATTGGAACAATGGATGTAATAAAGTGATTCTTGTTTACATGACTTTTCCATTAGCAGAGCAGGATTTGTGGGAGATGTAAGCTTCTCCAGACATTCAATTAGAGTTGTTTAATGAAACATTATAACCAAAGCATTAGGGTATAAAAGGGTGATTTACCACAGCTTATTGCTTAGTTAGAGGAGAACATTTTAAGTAAGTGCGAGTAAGAGATCGAGCCTACAGTCTCTCTCGACACATCGCAGTACTTCACAGCATACACAACCTTCTCTGACCAGAGAAGACCACAGTCATTATTTCCCAGACCATAGTCAGTATTTCCATGAGGTCCATGGCAGCCCCACTAAGTCTGCTCAGAGAAGGAAAGGCTTCACTCAGCAGTCTCTAGTTACATGGCTAGGTCCTTCAAGGGCAGCAGTGTCTGTGTTCGTGAAGGCAGCATTGCTCTGTGTCACGTAGCATCTTTGGCCTGAGCAGTGGAACCTCTTTTACTAAAAGAATAACAAACGTTCAGCTAAAAACTGAAGTAATTTCTTCCTTCTCCAGCAGAGCCACTTCTTCAGCAGGGAGGTGCAAAAGGACTATCCATTTACTCTGCAACCAAAACATTGTTTACCACTGAAGGAGCAATAGCTCCCTACAGCTGCCCTAATACAGCCAAAGTGGTGTGAAAACAAAACTTTGGCATAAACCTTGAACACAACGTCACATCCACCACCTGGGATCTCATTGAAGGGATTTATTGCGCTCTATTCTGTTCAGCCAAGCCTGTGTGACTGCTGAGTAAAGACAGCCCATAGCATTTTTTGAGTCAATGTGATAACAGGAAAATGCTCTCTCCTACAGCAACAGCAGCCATCTTACTGGGTGTCTCTGTGTTCATTGTAGGGAAGGATGCCTAAAGCAGGAGGAATTTCTAGTTCACCATGGGGATAAACCTGTTGAGAAGACAGCATGCTGTGGAAGAGCCCGGTGCAAATGGAAGTGGAGGTCAGAATGGGTCAGGATGCTCCCCTAATGGTCTGAGTACCAGAAAGCACAGACAGTCACTGTGCTAGCACGTGGAAGCATCACTTGCTGCAAGTCAGTTATTGATCCTTCATATAGCTGCTTCTTGTGTAATTAAGTCTCTGGAGAGGATAAGGGAGAAAAATAACTTCAGAAATGAGAAGTATCAATAGCTGCAGCTAAGGCTCTGAACAGTCTTACGAATTCAGGGTGATGGAACAAGCAACATGAGCTTCCCTAGCAGAAAAATTATATTCTTACATAAAAAGTCACCTGGAAGTCAGATTATGGCAACTGCTCCTTCAAATGGAGTTATAAATGGGAGAAATTTTTACCCCAGAGTTTTGATTTTGGATATATCTTTATAAATTACAAGTTCTGCTGGGAATACAGTGGATACAGCAGTCCATGATTGGCCCTGGTCTCCCTGGAAGGGCAAAGGTGTTTGCCTTAGCACTAACACATGTTTCAGACCCTCCAAGAAAAACTTCTGGGGTCTCTGTTTTAAGTAGTTTCCCACTCCTGTAACTCAATTCTAATAACAAACTTGCACTGCAACATCACCAGACTGAAAAAGTGTGCATTTTTATTCTAAAAGCCTTGGCTCTTCCACACCAGTAGGCCAGCAGCTCTAATAGCTGCCATTAGCTAATAGCACTTGGAGCATCTTTATGGGTCAGATGTGAGTTTGTGCATGACATCCATATGTGACATGAGGAAAGAAGTTCCCCGTATATGAAATTAAGAGGAAAAAAATGTGAAGAAGAAAACAATATTGGAAGAAAAACACATACAGGAAATACAAGTGATTAGGTGACATCAACATGGCCAACGTAGTTCTCACAATTTTGAAGGACTTGGTGACCCCACAGTTCTTACACTTGGTTTTAAAAATCTGGGGAACTCTGCCACAGGAAAAAATGTTAAATGCACTAAGATGCTCTCAGAGTAAATGTATGAATAGCTTGATTTGTCCTGATGGATGGATAGACATTGTCACAGTTCACTTCATCTGACAGAACTAAGACTCATATATGGTACAAATTGATTCAGAAAAGAGAAGACTGTCACATGCTATTACTGCTACATTTGATCTTAATAACTATGTACTATAAACAGATTTTGGTGCATGGCTGCTTCCAAGCAAAAAAATGAGAAGAAGCCCAGCAAGAATCAAAAGCTCTCCTGAGTACGTTCCCCTTTGCACACCCTGAACACTTTGAAGGGTGGGAAGAATCCAGTTAAATCTTGTTCTGCTTTCCCCGTTTTGTCCACCTCATCATCGCTGCATTTGGTACTCCTAAAGGATTTGCTAAAGGCCAGGGAAAGAAGGAACTCAATCTGTGCTGCATGTGTCTTCCTGCTGTTGAAACCAAACACTCTTACAGCTGTTAGTTCTTCTTCTCATGCCCTGTTTAGAGGAGAAAATTTGGGTTTTGTTTATCTTCTCATGCAAGACAAGCAGGATTTTAGGGCTTTTCCTATATACTCCAGCCACTTGTCACACTTTCATTGCCTGGACATACAGAATGGCTACATCTCTGAGGAAGAGGAATTTAAATAAGGAGTATCATTGATGAGTAAACGTAAAGCTCTCAAACACAAAATCTAACAAAAAAAAAAAAAAAGGAAAATACACAGTGGTAACACAGAAGCCCAGGTAACAACCTCTATCCCCTCACCCACTGCATGTCACAGTAAAGGCTGGATAAAGGAGCAAATTCTGCAGCTGGTGACATGGCTCACTACTGGGAGGTACTCCAGCAGCTCAGGAAAAGCATCCAGCCTGGCACAGAAAGTCCTCCCTGTGTTCAAGGAGATGACACTCTGTCCTTGGCCCTGCCCAGCACTTGCAAGGTGATTCTGGATGCATCACTGCCTGTCTCTTTGCCAGCAGTAGAGCAGCCTCCCATGAGGAATGGGGGGAAAAAAGATGTATTTGTTTATATGTGATCAGTCACTGAATATATTTGCTTTTTTTTCTTTTTTTCTCATGAATAGCTCATATTTCTTATGAATAGTTCCTGCCAACAAGAGCAGAGGAGGAGAGAAACAAGGTATAATCCAGGTGTTAGCAAAAGTCACCCTTTCCAATCAGAAAAGCCCTAAACCTCTTGCTTTTTGGTTTTTTTCCTTTTCTCTTCTGAAACAAACAATCAAGCGCTATCCACCGGGGAGTGTGATTCATCATGAAATCTCTCTGTCTAATCATCATGCCCAGAAAGAATTTTGTCTTCTTATAGTTACAGGGAGCACAGAAGTTTTAGTAGTGCTCCTTCCCAGTGTACATGAACCTGGTGAAACAACCCTTGGAGTCCCACAGCCCCTTATCTGATGGGCAGCCTCATTCCCTGGTCACAAAGCAGAAGTTAAAATTGATTTCATTACTGTCAAGGGCAACTGGTCTGATACCAGAATATCACACTTCTTACCACTTCCTTCCCCTCTCCTCATCCCAACACTTGTGGGCATAGGCACAGGTCCACTCGCACACACTTAGTCCACTTTCTTTGTCTGTGTGGTGTATCACTGGTGGATTTTGACACCTATAGGGGCAGAGGCAGTTAGCTGGGTATCTTTACCAAGAAAAAACACTTAGCTGCAGCATGGCAAGCTAGAAGGTGAGGGAATTGAAAGGACATAATTAAGAAAGTGCCAACAAATGAAAAGATGGAGTGGATAAGTAAAGAAGAAAGAGCCTTTAACAAAAATGCACAACAAATAGAGGAATGTGAAAGATTGTTTCTATGGCAATCTAAGTAAGACTGCGAAACTGCCGCCTGCAAGCAAATGTATTTAAAATGAAACATGAGGTAACTGAGGTAACAGAGTCTGTGGCATTAATGGCAAAGCAATTTAGCATCACCAAGTCTTCAGCGTCCCCCACACCTTTGCCACAAGGCACAATGTGACAGCCCAGATTTCAGCCCTGGGGACATTGTCCAGGCAGCCATGGCCAGGGAGCACCACTTGGGGACAGGTCTGCATGGGCAGGCAAGAGAAACAAGTCTACTCACACATGGATCAGGCTTGTGGCTTGATCCAGACATGCTGACTTGAATAATCCATTCCTGCACAGTTTTTGGCAATCTTAAAAACTGAGCATTTTAGACTCCTGTTGAATCCCTGGTTGAATGAACTCTATAATGGGATTTGCTCCTCTCTCTCTCTTGGCCACACCTCTGCCTGTACCTGGCCTCAGATGCCAGGGAGCCTTTCTGGAAAGGGGGGGTAGGGCAGGGCAGACAGGGACAGGTAGATCCCTTACAAACATGAGCTGCCTCCCCTCTCATGACCCCAGTGCCATCAGCTCACCAGCACCCTGTTGAGCCCTCCCCTTAACTTGCCTTAGACAGGTGACAAGAGATTGTTAAGATCTGGAAGCTGTGTGCACATAACACACTCTACAATAAAACATGTTACTCTGTATGTGGTAAATTAGGATTAATTTTTAGGTCAAATAGACTGAAGTAAAAGCTTAAAATAGAGGGGAAATAAACTCCAGTACAACTACCTGGCTGTATGAGCCTGTTCGTAACCTTCTGCAAGGAAGGCAAGATTATTAAAAAATTAAGTCAGTGTTTCTTCCACATGACCTTTCTTTGACACCCTTACCGTTCTTTCCTGGAGACATGCAAGACCTTCCTTTCCAAACCAGGACTCAAATGAGAAGTTATGCATGCGCTGGGAGGCAGGTGGCCAGCTGCCAGCAGCCCCAGCTCTCCCAGACTGGGAGACCAGCCCCTCTCACTCACTCCCAGCAAGCTGTCTGTGCTATACCAGCATCAGAAGCAGCAGGCCAAAGATGACAGGTACATTTGTCTAAATTAAATGTTGCCAAGTGGTTCTCAAGGAAAGGGCTCACAGCAAAGTGTAACATGTAAATTGAAGTGCAGAGAGTGCTTCAACAGACGTTCTTATCAGTTGTGCTGCTAGATGCCCTCTTTCAGCTATGTGACATTTCAGTTCCCTAAACTCTATTATGCCCTATTTATTTCCATTTTCTGAATAGTAAAAGCTGTAACCTACCACCTCAGGCACTGGTCTGAGGCTTTGGAGAGTTGGGTCTGGCTTGTTGCTGTGCATGCAGCATAGCAATGCCTTTATTGAAAGAACAGGGATAATACATCCATGTTGCAACTAAATCCAGGTTATAAGAGCCTCATATGAGGGCCTGTTGAGTGCTGAGGTCTTATGCTGCTACACGTATTTTTTTTAAATTAAACTCAACCTTTTTTTCTTTTTTTTTAAGGTAAGACAGCTTATTTGCCCTTAGTGCTCTTATTTGTGCTATGCCAATGCCATTTATCAAAATGCAGTTGGTGTCAGCTATATTTCTCTGCTGTTGACCTGAGCAAAACAGCAGTCAATGAGGCCCTTTCCTTTTCATTATCTGCCTTTGTTCCCCCCAAAAATATGTATCTGGATATAGTTTCCACTATATTAATCAAGGGATACAGAGCCTTCCCACTCTCACCAAGATGTTGCACAGACACCACTTAGTTCCTCTGTCCCTTTTCTGCTAGTTATGGGAGAGTGCCCATGACTATAAATGAAGTATGTATGCAAGGAAGGAAGCCATGCTGGCGCCTGAAACATTCTCAGGTGAGGTGATACCTGCTTTTGTTTCTCAGTGAGCCGGACTTCACTTCACCCATACTTTTCCCTCTCACCTTAAAAGGCAAAGCTACCCTCAGCGTGCTGGTAGGATGGGCTGGAAGACACCTTCCCTGTTAACATCAGATACCCCCAGTTCTCACTTTTCTTCTCCCCTTCAAATTCAGGGTTTGTTTTGGTAGCTGGAGTTCTCTGTTTAAAAACAGTCCTCGCGGAAGCAGCCTGCTTAACAGCCCTGCTGGCTAAAATCTGCTGTTTATCCACAGAATGGAATGTTTTGTGCCACTGAAGCTTTCTTATTCTCATCACCTACATGCCGCAGGTCTGCTCTGCTGAAGCACCTCTAGGGGTGAATGCACGTTTCTGTCTCTAAGCTAAATTCAATCCCTGATCTCTTTGCAGAAGCGAACAACAAGGGAGAGATTTGGCATGACTGATAGGAACCAAATGAATAATTCATGGCAGATCATTTATTTTGATGAATTTTATCCTCTTTTTCTGTTTGCAAATTGTCTGCAAGTAGCTTATGAACATCTCAAACATATATGGGATTTGAAATTAACTGCTGGATACTTTCCGCAAATAACTCCTAGCCTGTAGATTGCTCATGAACCATTCAACAGAAGCATTTGAAATTTCAAATTCTAGCCACATCGATTAGCTTTGATTGCTTTTGTGAGCCAGAAGCTCATCTACAGTGCTGGTGTAAATGCAAAGGAACTCCATGGACCGCACTGAGGAATGACTCGAGGTTGACATTGGTGTTACCAGCATCAGAGTCTGTCCAGAAAACATTTCTGTTCTCTGAGCAGGAAGGCAGCATTTGAAATCAAGTGTCCTCAGTGACTGGGAGAGGAGAAAGTAAAACAAAATAATTTTATGTTTGCATTTATTTTCCATGAAACATAAAATGCTTTGTTCTAGTAGCAATCCCTGCCAAGTAAACAGCCATATCTTTCACCTGCCTGGCTATCAGTCATGAAACCTGTCATTTCTTACCTGCTTACCTGATGCATTTCCCATCAGTTACTATGAGATTTCCACTTCTAGAAATCCATTCAATTAGTTTGCTAAAGCAAATGCAGAACTAGATTCACCATCAAAATATCTCAGCTCCATGACAGTGGTGCTGCACTGAAGTCAGGGATGTAAAACAGGCAGGTTACAACAGAAGATTCCACTGGGGGAAATAACTTCTATTTTAATATCTATCAATAGTCTTGCAGTAAAGCAGACCAAGAGAGAGCTTTGGTTGATGGGATGCTATTTTTGGGAACCCTCAAACCTCTTATTCAACTGGATAAATCTTGATATATGCCCATTTAGTGAATGCTTATGCAGTATTCATCTGAGCCTGGTGGTACTTGTGCCGAATTCCTGGCTACTTTCTAGGGAGCACCATGTCTATCTTACACAATGTCATAAATGCTGAAGCAGCTGGTAGAGCCCGTCAGCCCCTGTCACGCTATTTGTATGGAGTACATCTGAACAAACACCCCAGCAGTGAAAGGCCAAGTCACCGGCTCCCAGACTCACGGCTGTCAGCCAAGTGAACAGATACGAGTTTGTCTTAACTTACAGCTGAAAATCTGACTGCAAATCCTCTCTGATCAGGTTCTTTCACTTCAGCGAGACCCCAGCTACTCAAAAGTCAAGACACGCTATCACACACATCAAGACACAACCCATCCGACCTCTGAGCGACAGCTGGATATTGGTTTTCTCCAAATTACTCTGGCTGCAAGCAACCTGCAGCACAGTGAGGGGAACAGGGAACTCTTCATCAATGGGAATTAGCAGCTGTTGCTGCTCTCTCTTTACCTTTCCACATCTCTGTGCCCTTGAAATCCCTGATACAGACCTGCTGCCAGCCCCCGAGTACTTTTTCCTTTTGCCACCGCTGTGCTTCACCAGGCCGGCTGCATCATACTTGTTTTCTCACTCTGGTCCTATTGCATCAGAAACCCTGGGATGGAGGAGGAAGCAGGATGATAAACATGAGTACCCTTTGCTGCAACACCAACAGAGGCGGAGGAAGGTGCTGTGCCATGGTAGGGGGTGGCATTTCCTCAGGGCAGAGTATAAATTGTGTGGCACTCCCAGCCCACCCCACATTTGTGTCAGCCTTTTGCTGAAATACTTGTAAGCTTGTCATTGCTGAAGTCTTTTTGGCAGCCAAGTCTTAAATACAGACTCTAATCACAACTGCACATGTTGTACAATCAGCCTAAAAACTGATTAACTTTTGTATAAGCTTATGTTCAAGGGGCAATTCAAGATGTGGGAGCTGGCACCAGCTCAGGGTCTGAGACTGTGTCTCCTTGTCATGCATACCATAAAAACAGTGTATGCCAGACTTAAAACAGAACCAAATTATATATAATAGGAAATTAAGAGGGAGAACCATGGAACAGCCATCATAAATTAGGTGGACCATTGGGCTATATTATATATATGTAATATATAATCTGATGGAAAGAACTGCTGTGAAAATACTTATTTCACCAAGGAGTCTTCACATGTTTTATTATTCAGTAGTTTTATTTCACCAACAGGAAGGTTTTTATTTAATTTTGAAGAAAGGGTAGGAGGTAAAAATAAAGCACTCCAGCTCGTATAATTTCTGTAGCAGGAAAAGAATGGTGTGGGAGATGGAGGCATTTGTACCTATCCAAGCCCATCACCGAGGCACCCTATGAGCTCAATTCAGACACATCAGGGCAGATGTTGGTACCACAGCCAGTTAGGACAGCAGTCATACCTCATGACATAAGCAAAGTCTACAGCTGAGGCCCAGCAAAATAATTCCCCTCTGGAACTGAACTCCAGAGAAGTCTTCACCTTTGCTTGAAAGATTTAGCACTCACCATGCTGGGAGTTTGACTTGATGGCCCTTTGATCTCTCCTGGTTCTTTACTTGCACACTATGCATTTCTGAGCAACTGGACATTATTTTCCATGCAATCCTCCCTACAAAAATAACCCCTTTATTGGTCCACAGTTCCCACTGGTCATATTTCATATCCCAAGTCCCCAGTGCTTCTCACTGCCTCTTGGTGCACTGAAAGCGAACTGTAAAGCAGCTAGTGTTTGAACAGCTGCCAGGAAAAGCTCCTACTGGAAGGGCTTGCTTTCCCAGGCAGTGGGTGCTTCATCTCTAAAATCAATCTGATGCATTGGCACAAGCCCAGAGAGTGTTAGTCCATCTGCTGCCTAACTCTCCTGGTTTGTTTGCAGAGGCTTGCTGTCAGCTGTTCAAATCCCTCTTTTTCCCCTCCAAGGAATTTCCTTTTTTTTTTTCTTCCAAGCCTCCACCAGGATCCCATTAATACCCACTTTACTTTCTCTCTCTTAATCAGCTTCCTGAAAGCCATGGAAAGAAGCTTAGAGGCACACAGTGCAATTAACACTATGTCTTATTCAGCTGGCATGGTGAGCCCTGTACAATGGGGTAGGTGAGGCAGGAGAAGCTCGGGTTTCTAAGTCAGAGTTTTGCACGGTCAATCCCCAAGCCAAACACCATTTCCCTGTGGAGCTAGAGAATGGGATCCTACATCCCACACTTTCCTCCCACCTATTGCAGAAAACAGTAGACTTCAAATCACTCCTGGTAAGAGAACAGAAGACTGTCACCTGCTGCCTGGTGGTGGTCTCAGACAAACTCCCACCATTTGGGTACTTGTATCAGAAAGTCAGCTACTGCAATGAGTAAGGACTTTTGGGGCTGTGGGGAGGATAACACTGCTGATGGATACAGCAACATGTTCTGTGGCTGCTAGCCACCAGTCTGAGGGGATATGCTTTTCACAATCCAGGAGTGCCTGGAATCCCTGGGGAAGGGCTTTCCAAGCTGCATGACAGGTTAACAGTCTGCTAAAGGAGTGCCAAGCCTGCCCAAGAATGTTTGGGGAGACATCTACCAGTTAACACCTGGCTGAACTCAGGTGTCTGCTAGAGTTACAAGTCTCTGCACCACACTTGACACTCCGTCTCCACCCATACCATCCTTCACCACCTTTTGAAGGCTTCAACTAGGGAGGAGATCATATCCCAGACAGGTTAGATGCAGGACTCTTCAATCTCTTGAGTAGAGCCCAAGTAGCTGCAGGAGCAGGATGCACCTTGTGCATGCCCTGGCTTACTCCTGAATGACCCTCGGCCATAGCTCTCTGGGAAGAACTGTAGCCAACCCCTTCTCCCCTTCTCAGTGCAGAGCAGCAGTGAATACCAGCACTGACAGGCACTGACCTCAGCCCCACAGGGCAGCCACGGGACGATGGCGGTTTTTTCCCTCTAGGGCATCCCAAGGTTGCTGAACACCTGCCTTGGACGGGGGAGAGATGGGGTAGGCTTTACCAGCACCCAGTTTCTCTCTCTCCCCCCGCCTCCCGCTTGTGGCCCCGCTGTGGCACAGAGCGTCGGTCCCGACTGCAGCGCTGCTGCTGCCCCAGCCCCGAACAAAGGCGGCCATTCAGCCCCGGCCGTGCAGGGCTTTAATGCTACACATGAACATCTACCATTGTTGCCAGCACTGCAGCCCAGAGAAATTAAATGCAAATTGTCTTTGTTCCCGAGACAGATCGCCATTTCTTCAGCCCCAGGAGCCAAACAAACACCCTCTGTACTCCCCATTTTTTCCCTGCACATCACCTGCTTGTCAGCTAATACCCGGCTAGGCTGTGGGATTTAGCCTAGGGCACAGCCTGCTCACGTGCAACAGCATGCAGATAATCTTCTAGGGCTGTAGCTGCGCATGTATCTTGTACAGTGGGACGTGTCTCAAAATAAAAACATCAAAGATCCATCAGGGTGATCAACAAATGACACATCTAAAAGGCAGCAGACTTCCTGCTCATAAGGGAAAGGCATCACTGCTTCAAAGACTGTCCATCCACAACTCCTTCACAGCAGGGGCAACAGTGATACCATGCCTCCAAACCTTGATGCACGAAATACTACTTTTCCTGCCATTGTTCCTTTTATCCAGAAATAAGAGGATAAAATTGAACCAATGAACTCAGGTTTGAGAGCAAACAAAATGTCCCATGACAATAAGATTTAAAGGTAAGAAATAACTTCCCGAGGATACTGAGAAAGCTCTGGTTTTGGAGTGGTTAATCCTGTGACAGAAAAGAAACACTCCCTACATGCAAAAAAACCATGCAAAAAACCCCATGCAAAAAAACCCAACTTTTGACAGAACAGGTGACACACCATGTAATTTAAAGAGCTTGGTCTGCCAAGACACTTCTGATGTAATAGAGGCATCCATCTGTGAGACCCCTTGTTACACAAATGCCTGGATCCCCACTATAAACAACTGGTCTTCCATCAGTCTGAACCTCTGCCACTGCAGAGCTCTGTCTCCTTGTGACTGGATGTCAATTACCACTGAGCCAGTTCAGTCTCACGGTAACAATGATGTGCCACTCCACTTACAGTTCAGATACTTGATTAGTTGCTACAGCTCAGAAAGACACTGCTTATCAGCCGAGCTGCAGCGGCAGACTGCATGCACACTTAGCCTATCACAAAAGTGAGATAAAAATGTATTTGCTTAAATCTTTTTCATTGTGGCTTATGCAAACCTGCTTCACCTCATGTTTGGTCAAATTGCACTTGCCCGTCTGAGCCTCCAGCTCATAGCAGGTTGTGCTTCTAGACCCACAAATCCCAAAATCAAGCCTAGATGATGATGATGCCTAAGGCCATGATGTTCTAATGGAGGGCACAAGATTGCACAGAGCTGGCAGCAAGACTAAGGTTTGGATTTTATATCAGGCTTATCTCCGTGGTATCTGATCAACTCTATCCACTACCAGCTATCACTTACCTCTGTACAGCAACAACATTCAGGTCACCAGTTTTCCAATTAGTGAGCAATGAGGCAGACAAAACTCTAGTTTAGAATAGTGAATCTCCAAATGGCTGATGCATAAAACAAGAAGCTTAATTTAAAATTGCCAAATATGGGGTTTTCCCCACATTTAGAAATCTTCATCACCTGCACATTAGCTCACTAGCTTCTTCAAATACACATAGATACTCATTCTCACAATGCGTCAAGGGAAAACTCCATTTCCATGAGTCAGTTCCCAGTAGAGAGCACAGAGAGATGGATAGTCCTCTGCCAAGAGGAAATTATTAAAGCCAGAAATCAGCCAAAACCATATGGTTACAAAATGTTGGGGTTCCCCACCCGCCCTGTAAGGGCAGGGCAGAGTTCTTGCAGATGTTGAGAATCTTTCCTTGGCTCACAAAATGCAGATGAGCACATCTGATCAACTCTTAGCTGTGAAAATACCCAACCCAAGACAGGAGCAGCTAAAGGATGAACATCATAGCATGGCTTAATACAGATGGCAAATGGCAGGGCTTACAATTTTCATACCGTTGCAGAAGATCCCCAGAAGTTCTTGTCAGCAGAATCAGGGAAAGAGAAGGCATTTTGGAAGGTGCACATTGAAAACAAGAGTTAAAAATGTTGAAACATTTAGAGCAGGTGAAGCTGCTCAGAAATTTGCTATAGAGGCTGACTTCACCTCAAGTGGTCTTACACACCACATTCATTTCTCAGACCAATTTAAGCTCTCAGAAGCCTGAGAGTTATGGACATAGTTACCACATCTGGCTGGGGGAGTATTTCACCCTCAGTACTGAGCTGCAGCTTTGCTTTTATTTAACAATCACTATAATAGCCTGCATTTCTGGAACCTAAGGAATGCTGTATTGCAGGCAAAAATTATTTCATAATCACTGTGCAAACAGAGGAAGTGCATGAAGGGGTGAAATACTGCTGATGCTGGGACATGGCACTTAGCAAGGAGGACAAGCTTCCTGACAGAGATGACTGTGTCCAGCACCGAAGATGAGAATCTGGGCAAGATGAAGGCTCATGAGCACAGCAATCCACAAGAGCTGAGCACAAAGCCACCTCAACCTTTGCTGGGCCAGAGAGCAGTGGAAGACGTTACCTTTAATAAAGGCTACAACACAGGGAGCACACACCACATCCCAGCTTATGCAGCCACAGGGTAGGGTAGGGCTTCCCTGGAGTGCTAAACACCTTGGGAGGGAAAAGTGCCACATCCTGTGGGAATACAAGGCAAGGAGAATGCAACCACACGTACTGCAACATATGCCACACAATCTTCAAGAGCTGCTTTTCAAAGCTCTGGAAGTCCACGGCTCCAGCTAACATCTGTCAGCTGCAAGAAATTAGTCTCACTGTGGCCTTGCTCACCTGCTGCCTACATTGGTTTCAAAAGAAAGGGAAGACAGGGCTACAACCATGGCAGTGCTTTTTTGTTTTAGCTTTTTAGCCTTAACCTCTCCCATTCCATACTTAAATTCCCATCCCAGCTGTCTTTGAAAAACCAAAATAAACACATTCTTGAAGTACTATGAATAGAAACAGCAGGGCAGACCTTGCTTTGAACTGAGTTGCACTGGCAATTTCTTCCAGGGAGCTTTAGACTTGAACATTTCCTACTAGCTTTGAAACAAAACCATGAAACAGACCTGCATCTGAACTTGTGAATATTTCCTTTCAAAATTGTCCCAAAAGGATGGACTCCCAAGCTGTCTTGTTCCTAGACAAAGGGAGTGTTATCACTGAACCTTAAAGTAATGAAGCCTTAGTGGCTTATCTCATTCACTGAACAAGGTTTAAAGCTCAGTTGTAGCTATAGAGGGGAAACTGCATTACAAGCCCTGCAACCATAAACTTAATTTTGCTCTGGTCCAGTTTCACTCCCTTCTTTCTCTTTTGCTGCAGAACAACTCCCATGTTGCTCTAAGCAAGAGAATCCATTCTTGTGTGAAATCCAAGGCACGACTTTAAAGGCCAAGGCATGTCTGTTTTGCCACCAAAGGTGTAAATAACTGCAGGACATCTGGTTATCCTTTGGCCAGCTTTAAACAGGATGTTTGTGATGGCAGCCCCTGAGGTGCCAGGGTAAAAAGAGCTAAAGGGAAGGCAGCACCCCCCATACCGCCAAGGCAATTAGTGGCCAGGATTGAAGTTTCATTTTTGAGCTTTGGCATCTGTGGGAAAACAGCCAAGGGCTAGTTTGCCTGCTGGTGCTGTGAGTGCCTCCATCTGCAGCATACACATACTGCTGAGCAGAGTGGGAGGTGTGACAGGACTGAGCTCCACCTTGAGTGTGCAGGACCAGCAGTGCCCTGGGATTTCAGAGGCAGCTCCTCTTAGTTGCATTGACCTAGCTACATCTCCTTCAGGTACTACCTTGAGTTTCACCAGCTGTGTTTGTCCTGCTTGTGTGTCAAAGACTATTGTCCCACTGTCCCACAGCAGGGACCAGAGAGAGTAGAAGTGTGTTAGCTTCTCTGCAACTCAGCATTTTATTTTTAACCATTCTCTCAAGGGGTTTGGGGTAATGGATCAGGCTTGGAGCTGCTGGGTCTGAGGCAAGACCACAGCTTAGCTCCACTGATGCTGCTGTGGGGAAAGTAACCTCCAACAGGGTGCAGATAGATTCATACAGCCCGGCACTGCTTTGGTTAAACCAGCTGAAACTTCTCCATCCCAGGGCTGTAGGAAGTGCCTACCGGTGGTGGAGAGGGGCACCATCCCTGTCACAACAAATAAACTCTGGTCACTTCTCAGTGCACATGTTCATCTCACCCGGTCCCTTTGCAGCCTGCCTGCAGTCCATGGCAAATTCTAGACAGCCAAAGGCAGCTAGGGGAAGAGATGAGCTCCCCTGACAGCCAGGCAGGTGGTTAGGAAGGTTTCTTCCATTCCTATCACCCTGTCCTGTCACAAACACTTCTATTTTAAGTCAAGATTCCTTCAAGATTTCAGACTAGGTTAGCTCTTCCAGTAAAAGACGATGCTGACAAACATCTCCCTGGTCTGACAGAGTTTGAGCAAAGCTGTGGGAGTGTCAAATACACATTAACTGAAAGAATTCTTACAAAAAACCCCAACTCACTCCATTTGGCAAGCCACTTTCCATCAAAATGACACAGGCAGACTACTTGATCCTTAAATTGGGAATTAAGAGACAGAAGAATGAGACTGATTCCCCATGTTTATTAAAATCTACATTTGAGACTCAGAGCATTTATCCTGCATGCCAGCAGCAGTAACATTTTACTCCCTTACTGCTGTGTGGAGATCAACCTACTGACAATCTGCATTGCTGGAGAGCAGCTCCTGGCTATGCTGGTTTGGGTTTTTTTTTACAACCTCCTCCACTGCATTAAAGAGCCCTTCCAATACCTGGTCTGCTGCTCTGCAGAAGTATTTGTATACCAGAATTTTAAAGCCACCTCTTAGTCTCCTTTCTGAAAGCTACAGTTCATATATAGTGGCTGGCTTCACAGTTAAAAAGAAAATTCAAAACAAAATAATCAACCTAACAAGCTTAAACAATAAAATATTAATAGATTTTATTATTATTAACATTATTGGTATTTCCTTTGGTGTTATTTTTCTTGGTGTTGATATTGGTTTAATAGCACCACTGAGAATCTCTAATTAAAGCATGGATAGAACACAACTCCTGCCCTGCAGAACTTAATGTCAAAAATTTGGCATCATGGAAGATATGTTGCAACCACCCACAGGTTATTGGGTTCACTACAGCAGTAACTATATCAAGCTCAATTGACTGTGATGTGATACGCAAGAGGTCTGGCAAGATGATCAAGTAGTCCCTCCTAGTCTTAAGCTTGTGAATCTAAATAAACAAGACAGTAAGAAGACAGAGGTGAAATCACTTGGCAAATGGCAGAGCACTGCAAAAAAATCACTAAATTCACAGTGCAGCATCCCAGGCACTAAGTCACTGAGTCTCTGAACTTTTTCAGAAGCATGTACTTTCTGAGAGAAAATCTTTTACGTCCTTGCACCAACATTTACTGTGAGAGTATGAGCAAAACTGCCCGTGTATGGTAACAACCACACATTGTGTATTTGTGTGTGCTTTGAGGGCATGACCAACAGTGCTTGAAGGGTAAAGATGGAGAAGGAAAACAGGATTTAATTTGCTTTAGATGACAGTTTTCAACACCTTAAACTCCCTGACATAGTCTTTCATGACCTTCCTCCACCCCTGCAGCTCACCCATTGTGAAACACTGCTAGATTACACCAGTTCTCATAAAAACACTTAAGATACAAGCATACATAAAAGTCAAACATTCACATAGGCTTTCTTCACCTTGCAAATGCAAGCTATTTTCATGTTCTCCTTTTCTGCAGATCCCAGTCATCCATGACCTCCGTTTTTTGTACTTGTGTGTGCTCACATAAATGTTACATAGGTGTGCAATTCCATGTAGGTTAGGGAAGACAGAAGCAAGAAAGGCTGCACAGCTGTCAGCTGGGAATTTTAAGGGTAGGTGAAGTTACACCTAGAATGAAATTGTTCCTCTCCTTTCAAAGCACAGCTTTATTTGCCTTGGTCTCCTGTTCTCATCATCCCTGTTCTTTTTCATGTCTTTGTTGTTAAAGTTATTAGGAAAATTATTCATTCAATTGCTTGTAGAAGCTGCCCAAAGATAAATACATTCAGCTTAATAAACCTAGTTAGCAGGATGGAAGGGGGGAATGCCTAATTAATGTATTAATGATTATAATGCACTTTGAAGATGAAAAGTGCTGAGAGCTCTAAGGGCAAGTTTCTGCCCTCTGAAGTCCCTAGGAATCGTGTGCAGAAGCTAATTCTAAACATTACCACTGCTACAGTGTGGCAGGGAAAAAGATGCATTTACCACAACTCCTCCTCAACATCCCAGACCTGGATGCAGAGGTTAGCCCACTTTCCAGATACTGCCTGCATTAAGACAGCACAGCTACATATTCTCCTCCAAAACCGGGATCAGAGGAGTGGTGCTATTGCAAGGAAAGGGCATGTGGGTCAAAGGAGGTTTCCAGCTGGAGAAGTTTCCATGGCTCAGGAACAAAGCTGTTTCTCCTCCACAGGTTTCTCCTCATCCAGACAATACGGCACAGGCTGGGATCTGAAGAACAGATTTGCCTCTTGCCGCAGTAAGAAATCTTCCTTTACAGCAAGGGAAAATTAGTTGCTTAGAAAGTCCCTTAGATGTCACTGCACAAACAAAATACAAGCTGCTAATAACAGGTTTCTTAGTCACACTTCCTTTGCATGTGGTAGCAGGAGGCACATACTCCAGGCTCTCAGTATTATGGGCTTAGGTTATGAAAACTTTAATGAACATATTTTTAATTTCAGTCCGAAGAAATCAGGTACTAGCAGCTGACATTTGCATAGCTGTCTCCTGAAAACACTGAACAATCTCAACAAAGCCTAGAAAAGAGAGCAAAATGCACACTAAAATAATAGCAAGATTCATGTATATCTGGTGAGAAGACAAAAGGGGCAGAAATTATGCAGTCAGTCAACATATTTTCTGGTCATCACTGGGGATACTGTAGATCAGCTAAATAATGCTGTATCACTCATCTCTGTAGCAATTAAAAAAAATAATCTTAGTTCACTAAGATACCCACAGAGCATTAAAAATTCTGCAGACTTCACAAATCTCTTGCAGGGAAGACTCCTGTCTGTGTCAAGGGCCAAAGAAGGTAAGGCCTCAGCAAGCAAAGCACACAGGTGACCTGCACCAGGTGCAAGACCAAAGCCACCACAAAGCTCTGAGCTTTACTCTCAGCCATGGGTGCTCAAAATCAGCTGCACGCCTGAGCCTCAGCAACAGGAACAAGCAGCAGCCACTTGCATTTGGACAGACCAGCTGTGCTCAAGTGGGCAATGGTTTTTTTTTGCCAGGCTAAAATCAGCATCTGTTTGTTCTAGTGGCTCTCCTCAAGTGATAAGCACGGATGGCTACTTTCCCTTCAGGGGATTATGGGCTGACAATTACTGAATGAAGAGTGATAAATCAGCTTTCTCTCCATGAGTTAATACACTCTCTGATAAAGCTGAGGCTTTGTTTGCGCAGACCACATAATTTACCAATGGCAGTATTGATCAAATTTTCTTTTATGGATTTGTCTCCTTATGCCCCAAGATGAAATCTTGATTTTTTTTTTTTTTTCTGGTAACATGGCCCTTTACTCTTCCTTTCTTTGCCTGGGATATTAACAAACCCCAAACCCAAGAATATTCTTCTGTGGGGTTACTAGAGGGAACTCCCACGTACTGCTCTAAAACTGGCATAAAAAATGAAACACAAATCAATCACTTCTTCCTACAATGTTGTTTCTTCTCCCACCCACCGTCTCTCACACCTGGCAGTGTTTTGGGACAGCGAGTGCCCGCTCACAGTTCACACTACTGCACACGTGGCAGCGTGTTGCCCAGAAAGGTTTCTAGGGTCTTAGAGCACACCAAATAACGCAATGGATGTTTAAGATGCACTGAAAATCAGGAACAGCCCGGTTTCCAAAGCTGCTCTGCTTTCAGCTACCAGAAACTTCTTTCTGTCTCGTAAACTGCTGATTCCTGCTCAAAATCAAATCATTAACAAAGTCATCTCAGCAAAGAGTCTTGACAATAGACTGGATGCATCCTAGACCTCCATTCCTGCTCTTTTTCTTCTCTCCCTTCCTACAGCAGAAGCAGTCCATTGTTGTCATCCTGACAGCAATGTGTCAGCTTTGTGCACGTTCCTGAGCAGCCCCAGCACAGCTCTGTGAAAGTCTGGAGAACCAATCCCTCAAGCAGAGGCTGTAAAAATAAAAGCAGGGACACGTAAACATAAAAGAAAACTTGAATGGATGAATTAACAGGGGATCTGTCCCTGATTTTCCTCTCCTTTTATTCTTTGTTTGCTTTCCAAATCCCCTCTGCCAGGTATCAGCAAAAACAGCCTGCCTTCTGGTTGTGGGGAAGAACTGAGAAGGCATTACAGTGACTTCCCAGCTGGAAAGAAGGCCCAGGCCCTGCAGCAGCCTCCACAAGAAGAAGTCTAATTCAGAGCAGACCATCTGTGGAACTTCTTTCAAGAAGCAATTCTGAATCCAACTTCCACAAAATGTAATTAAAATAATGACAATTGCTTTGCAGTAAAAATTGGTCTCTACCAATCTTAAAAGAGAAGCACATGTCAGAATAAAGCTCTCCTGACATAAACAAATCTACACCTAGAAAGGACCAAGCAGTCACTACTGGAAAGCCATGGCAGGCCTGTACCTCTTGCCACTATATGCTTGCATTAGATTACTACAAAATACAAAACTGATTTGGTCATTTGTTTGCTACCATCTTCAGAAATAGGTGCAAAAATGTCAGTATCCTTCTTTGGAAGTAAAGGGATGGCAATACAGCTTAGGCACTTGGAGGGCATTTATTTATTTTTCCCAAATTCTCTGTAAGAACTGCCAATGGGTTTGCTAGAGGATTCTCCTAGATTAAAACTTCTGAGAAGGTCACAGGGACACACTTTCTTTCACAATTTTTCCAGACTTTAAAGTCAATAAAAAACAACAACAAAAAAATCCTTTCATATTTTTTAAAAAAAGGTATGTGAATACAAATCAGTACTGCTCCATAGCAAGTCAGGTTTCACTTCCACTTGTCTGTGACATAAATATTATTGAGTAGGTACAATAACAGAAGTCTCTTCCTTTTTGGAAATTTTGACTATTTGCAGAATACATCACTGGTCATTCAGCAGCAAATGTCAGGACTGCCTACAATGGCACTTTTGTATGTTTCTCATTGAAAAAAATCAGCAGTCGTTTAGCTGAAAAAAAAATTTAAAATTGTTCTATGTTGAGGAATCCACCATTTCCCTGGGGAGATTACTCCAATGGCCAATTGTTCTCTCTGTGAAAAATTTTCCTTTTGTGTCCAATTGGAATGTTCCCAGTTTGACCATCAGCCTTTGTGTTTTCCATGTGATTCCTTGTGAAAAGGGAGTCTTCATCTTCTTTGTAGCTGCCCTTTAAATACAGGAACACAGTGATAAGGTCTCCCCCTAAACCTTATTTTTCTCAAGGCTAAACAAACCCAGTTGTCTCAGCTTTTTCTCCTATGGAAGCCTTCCCTGTCCTTTGATCATCACTGTGGCCCTTCCCTGGACCTTCTCCAGCCTGTCCACATCTTTTTTGCATAGCGAGGATAAAATTGATCACATTATTCCTGGTGTGGCCTGACAAGCCCTGAATAGACTGGGATAATGACTTCTTTCTCTCCACTGGTGACGCCCTTGTTGATGGGATTGAGTATCCCATTGAATTTCTTTGCTGCAGAAGCCCACGTTCACTCATACTGAGCTTGCTGTTCGTTGGGACCCCCAGGTCCCTTTCCACAGAGCTGCTCCCCAGATGGGCAGATCCCAGCCTGTGCTGGACTCTTGGATTGTATTTTCCCAGATGCAAGACCATATGTTTGTCTTTGTTGAACTTCACAAGGTTTTTGTCAGCCCAGCCTTCCAGCCTATCCAGGTCTTCTTGCAGCTTGGCTCTCCTGTCCCAAATGTTCACTTCTCCACTCAGTTCAGTATCATCAGCAAACTATATCACTGGAGACATTTAATGGTTCAGTGATAATGGTATAGAAATCTCTCAAAGTACTCCTTTATTCATATTATTATGTTTTAACCCATAAAAGTTGGAAGGAGCTTTCTGTTACCCAGAAGCTCCAGAACTGCATCAAGAAGTAAACAAATAGGAACCTACCGATTCATTTCAAGCTTAAAGGAAAGTACTCAGCACACTGTCTCTTCCCAGAAAGTATGATCAGGAAAAATAATTTTTTAATAAGTAAGACTATTTCTAACATTACACCATCATCTTTTCTGACATTTCTATCCAAAATTGCAAGGTAAATCAAGTATTAAGCCCCACCATCAGGTAAGTAGAAAAATCAGCTGATTTTCACAGCAGTTACACAAAAACAAGGAGTAAATAAACCCAGCATGATCTTTGTTGGTCTTGACTGTTCTTGCCTTTCCTGTTCCTTGCTATTTGAGCCAGTTTTGGCACAGCAGACTTGGGCACTGCCCATGCACCAGTAACAAACACCACACACAGAGTCACAGGCTGAGCCTGTGGCACAGCCAGCAGCACCCTGAGATGCCAGCCTCTGAGTTCTGCCCATGGGAGGCATTTCTGTCCATGCTGCAGCAAGAAAAGCCCTCAGAAGAGATGTGCTGCATCAACAATTGCAAATCTGGCCAAGAATATCTGTTGCAGAAGCCTGTAAGGCCTGGGGATTCACTCACACCAAGCAACATTCCAGTGAAACAAAAGTCACGATTCCTGGCCTTTACCCCTGAGATGGTGTTTCTTCCAAACCCTTTACCTTCCTGATGTTCAGAGCTCATAAACTAACCCAGCCTAGCAGGAAGGGCTCCAAAACTGCTTTCAGATGGTACTTTGTACCCTTGCAGGATGGCCCCATCGTGTGACAACACAGGAACACTGCACCCACGTGGGAATGCTCTGGGGAGTACAAAGCCTGCTTTCTCAGAAGGTGGTCCTCTGCCAGTGATTTAATTTATTCTAGCTAAAAAAAAAACCCGGAGCAGTTCTTGGACAAAGACCTGGGATTAGCAAGTGAAAGACAGCCTTCCTTTTAACCCCTTTGTCACTTCTACACAGAAACGCTGCTTTGTGCTTCAGAAGTCTGCTGCTTTGCATAGAGGAAGGGGGCTGTGGGATAAGTGGCAGTTGCACGGGGAGTTTGAAATAAAGGTTCAATTGTGGCAGGATTTCAAATTTTCATTCATTCAAGCACTGTGACCTTTTGATAGTGGGGGTTTGTTAATTCCATCACCCCTAAGCACATCTAAGTCAGTTACACATTTTCATTTCCAAGCCAAGGGGTTAAAATTGGTAACGTTTAAAAAGTTAGTATTAATGACATAAAACTGATCTCAACTCAACTAGTTTACCTCCTTTGGCTAACGTTATTTACTCTGTGGTCTGCACTCAGAAGCTTTCGAGCTATGTGTGTAGCTTGCAACCATATGGCTACATCAGGGGAGCCTTGACACTTGCACACCAGAGCTGCTACCTCACTTCCTTCCTCCCTCACTTCCTTCCTCCCACGCTCCAAACCCAGCTCTCCTTTTTTCACTGTTCTTTCCACATCCTCTCCCAGTGCTCAAAACCTTCCTTCGTTTTCCTAATGTATTAACTGCCTCCACCCTGTGCTGTCCCTTTGGATGCACCCAGCTCATACATGTTCCCCTTCTGGGACCTATGTCACTGTCCCACTTTCTGGTGGGGCAGAAGTAACTCCCTGCCCATCGCTGGCCCACATGAAATAAAATACAGAAGTGGCCCAGTGGTGCACAGGATCCAGCTTGGATGGAGTTAACTTGCTTCATTACAGCCTGTACAGCACTGTGGTTTGCATTTGTGGCTAGAACAGTGTTGGATAACATAGCACCATTATTACTTCTGAACAGCACTTGCACAGTATCAAAGCTCTCCAAGATGCTTTTTCAGGATGAGAGGAGGGTCATCTCCAGCCCAAAGAATGAAGTTTAGCCAGACCTGCTCACTTCTCTCATCTGAGCCACATGTAATCTCTTGCCCCAGAAAAACTTCATCCTTTGGATCTTGCTATGAGGCAGACGGACTAAGAAAAGTGGTAAGCCACATTCCAGTCTCCCTCTGCCCACCCCCTAGCTAGAGAATAAAGCAGATAATCATGTGAGAGTATTGAGTTCTTTCTACTACCTACATGTGTGCGTGAAGACTGTTTTACCACTTATATAAAAATTTAGATCTTTAGTATGTATCATTTTCAAGAAAATAAACTTTTGTTGTTTAGCTAATGAAAGGGAGCTATTTGATAAAACTCCATAAAGCTTCCTGTCAGCTGAGCTGCAAGAAGTCCAGGGCTTACTCTTGACCCAGAGTGAATGCAAAGCAACAAGGCTCAGCTTAGACCAAAAAGGGTCTCAGATAGGAACAGTGGTAATTAACATTTGACACAAACTAAAACTGTACACTGAGAGTGATCACAGCTCAGATGACTTAGTGTAATTGCTTAATGACAGTAAATCGACCAGAGCTCCAGGTAGTCAGTCTTCTTGATTATCATGAGATCAGAGGATAATACAGTTGGGAAGGAAATTCAATAGGTCAGACCAGGTTGCCCAGGGCTGGACCAGACAGCAAAACCAATGAAGCAAAGAGATACAATCTTTCAAAATTTTTACTGTTACTTCTGCAGTTTTGCACAGTGACCTACTATACAGCTGTGTAACATTGACAAATTTCTTCAGTTACAAAATGTAAAATAACAGGATAAAAATAAGCACTTTAACGGCTTTAATTCTGCTTACCATGTAAGCGAAAGCAGGGGTTATATCCCTCACTGGCTTTTACACCAGACTATTGCTTCCATAGGAAAGCACCGTGATGTGCCAAAGCCTGAAGCCTGACATCTGCTGCCAAATTGCAGTGAGCTCCCCAGGGCTCCCAGCGAGTTCACCAGGGGCCAGCAGAGGCACAGCAGTTCTGCCATTTGTGGCACAACACAGGACCAGACCCAACAGCACAGCACACCCTCCCTCCCCATTTTCCTTTTCCCCTATTATGCAGGCTGGCTGTACAGGGATAAATGCAATCTATGTTTAGGACTCTCCTCAGGTTCGATCTTACTGGTCATCCCAAACGAAAGAGCAACTGAGCATCTTCTGCGTGCTTCAAGATCAGTTCATAACTGATCACGCAGCACCAGGCAGGATTCATCATGCAGTGTACTTTTCCTCCCCCTGCCTTTTTGCTTTGTGGTAGTGCTTGTAATCATTATACAGCTCCTTAAAGACCTCCCTCACGCCTGCTGGGAGCGATGCATTTAAGAACTTGATGTCCCGTTCAATGCAAAGGTCAAGGATGTGATATATTCCTTCTGTGAGATGTGTCTTCACAGCTGGGTGCAAAGTCACCTACAAGAAGAACAAAATTGCCTTAAAGACAGAAAGGCAAGAAAACACCGTTTCCACAGTCAGTATACATTAAATGCTGACAACATTATCCATTGCATCAGACCATCTGGAACAGCCCATTAGATAAAATCCAAGATTTGGACTTGTGCAGTATTTTCCTGATTTTTGCAAACATGTTTTGCAAAACAAGCATAGCCCTTGCAGTAAAATCCACAGGAGTACTAAACACATTGCCGCAGTGGCAAAGACACTGATCATCCTGGAATCACACTGACACTCCTCAGCAGAACTGGTAATTAAAAAAACCCTAAAATACTTGCCTTGGATTACACATTTGAGTAGATACTGTATGTCTCCTATAGGCTGTATGCTAGTAAGTCAGTTTCAAATGAGCACTTCCTTTAGGCTGCTGTCTCATTTACATTGGGTAGTGAAACCATTTTAACTTATCACTTAATGATTTGATATTTATCTAACAATTTTTTTCTGAGCACTTTAATGTGCAAGCCTTAATAAAAGAAGCTTTCAAAAAGCTCGGGAGATGTATATTTCCTTAATCTGTTTTAACACCAGGAATCAGGTACCTTGCCTGAAGTCATGCAGAAAGTTGGAGGAGTACAAGAAAGGACTCAGCACCCTGCTCCTGACATTACCTCTGCCCAACCCCACAACCAGCAGAACTGCCACCACAGCCAGAAACATCAGTGCTGACTCTGGAGTCCTCTGCTGCCCTAGGCTAATTGAAATTTGTCCTGTGCTCACAAATCACTTGCTAAATACTTCACTGCCCAAGACAGTGCTGGCCTCTGGCATCATCACGTTATTTTTGCTGCAGAACTATGTCTTATCTTTGCTGAATCCCAAAATTAGCTTTATGCCTCCAGATGTGAGCCTCTGCACTCCAGGCCTAATGAAAATTACATAAAAAGCTGGCATTAAAATTCAGGCTTCTTTCTTCCTTAGGCAACTAATAAACTTTCTGCTAATGAAGTGCACTTCTCATCACTGTGACAGGCTTCTGCTCTCTTTCTGCCCTAAATGTGGAACAGCTAATATATTTTGTTAGATCCACTAATATAGAAGGGAAAAAAATATAGCAGGCATTAAGGTAAATAAGCCTTCCTTTAGATCTGTGACCCTGAAGAGTTTGTATGTCCAAGAGGTTGTAATTTTTCCCTTCCCTGTCAGTTGATGATCAATTGGTTTGTTTATAACAGATGTTATTTCTCCCTACACCATACAATACAGTTGGAGAACAGCTGAGCATCACAGCTCCCAGTGAATGCACTGGGCTGGGCTCTCCCCTCCTAAGGCAGAGAAATGACTGCAGAGAACACGGATAGGAAAACCCACAGCTATTGACAATATGGACCAGATGGCCCACTTGGGATAAGCAGCTATCTCAGAGCTGCAGTTAATGGAACTGCATCCCTCACATCACAAATTCATCTGGACCCATGCCTTATTTCGGCCATTCTTGCTTTGCAGTTTCCTATAAACACCAATAACACCATGCGAAGCAGAACCAAAGATTAAACAGCTGCCACTACTGGCTGGCAGTTAATTATACTTGTAAGTGGTTTATGGTCTACAGAGTTAGCACAACCAATTTGTCAAGCACTATAGAGCTCTTGATGTGAGACATTAAATGTGTGAAGAGGTATTTCACTATTGCTGAATTAAGCAACAGCTCATAGGCAACGAGCAGAAAGCACTGTCAACAGTATGAAAGAGATGCCACCCACTCCAGCAAGGAATCTTTCTAGATTAATACAGAATAATTTGTGGTGTAAAGAGGAAGCACTGAGGGAGCTGTTACACAACCACTTTAGGGATAAGTGACTACTTAGGCCAGTAGCTTTCATCAGTTCTAGTTGCAGACCCTTAAAAGGGTTCTAGTAAGTGTGTAGATGCCCATATAAAGACTTAAAACTACCAACATGTTTTTCTCAGTTATCTTTGATGGACCCTCAGGGTCTTCAGATCACAGGCAGAAAGCCACTGATCCTGACTCGTAAGAGAGGAATGGTTAAAAGAGTTTTTCTCTCCCTCTGCAGAGCAACATGAAAATGTGCACACGTCCCATTTAAGACAGGCCTGCTGAGGCCTCCCCTTCCTCTGATATCTATCAATTCTCACCAGTCTAATGAGCAAATAAATCATCACCTACTTGTGACCTATCTGTTCTGTCAGACAGCAAACACTCCTTTGCCACAGTGTCTGGTGGCTCACGACACCAATTCCGCCTTCCACACCCAAAGGTTCCATGCATACATTACTGATCTGTGATTTCAGCTACCATCTATCACTTTCCATTTCCCAGTGAACATCTTGCACAAAACTTTCCTAGAAGTCTCATGAGACTTTGTACTCCTGCTAATACTGAGACAAGTGTCCTTTCAACTTATAAAGGTTATTTGACAATTCAAGTCAGGCTTTCAGACTTACATTCAGTGATGACCAGATTAGAAAATTCAGAGATGGTTAAAGGCAGCAGAAGTCATCTTAACAGCAATTTTCCCTTTGCTGAACTACTATGTTTACTATGAAAACAATAACCAACTAACCAAGAACACGAAATAATATGGCTAAAATCTGACATCTCACATTGTTTTGCTCCCCCTCTCACCCTCCTCCAAAAAAGAAGAAAGACAGAAAAAAGACGGGCGATAGAGAAGGCAGCGAGGTTTAACCCCTGGAATAATCTTCATGGTTAGTTACACTGGTTACACCATAATCCTTCAGAAACATAGCACCAGTTAGGAATTATATTTTTTTTGTAAGAGGGCTTAAAAGCAAAGACTAAAATTCCTTTCCGTATTTCAACCCATGCCCAGGCCAGAACCACAAATAATTAATTTGCAAGTACTTGCACCACAAGCAGCATTCAAATGCTGGTGAAATCTAAATCTATTGGGCTGAAGAAAATGACATGCTGAAGTTACCTCTGGATGCGAGAAGATACTGATCTGGCTCTGACATCTCTAAGAGCAGAAGTAGTTGCTTACAGTAAGGATCAGAATGATATCTTTGGTACAGAAGGAGAATTACTGAAAAGCTAACAATTCTTGCCTTGGTAACATTTTTTTCCATTCACTTAACCATTTAGACCATATTAAAAGATCTTTTCCAGGAGAATTTTCTACCATTACTTTGCCAGATGGGGCCTTAACTGTTATCAGTCCTGGACAACTGAGACTGGTTGGGAGATAACTACCAGATGTAAAAGGAAGACATTTTTAACAATAGTGGTGGCAAAACCCTGGAACAGGCTGCCCAGAGAGGTGGTGGATATCTCATCCCCGAAAACATTCAAGGCCAGGCTGGATGCGGCTGTGAGCAACGTGATCTATTTCAAGATGCCCCTGCTCATTGCAGGGGAGTTGGACCAGATGACCTTTAAAGGTTATCTTTCAACTTTTCAACCCAAACCATTCTATGATTCTATGAAGAAAAAGCAATACCCAGCATAGCACTATAGCAAAGCAGTTCTGTACCTGGGCACTGCACTGTTTTACCTTAAAAAAAAACAACCACAGCCCACACCTTTAAAAAATTTTCCAGGAGCTTGGTAAGAAAGATTCTCAGGAACTCTTGCTCAATACAACAGTCTGGATCAAACCTGCATCTCCATGAGGCATAACAACTTCTGTAACTTCACAAATTTTACAAAATTTAATAGAGTTGACTTTGGAACAGAAACTCCAAAGCCAGCAAAACACTATGGCACTTTCAAGATGGATGAGAATATACCTTCTGCAATTCAGTCACATACTGAGCCACAATGAAAGCAGAAAACACAGTGAAGTCCTCCATTTCTGCAGCAATATGAGTATACATCCGTTCCACCAAGTGTGCACATTTCAGTATAACTTCAAACTCATCTGTATTGCCTAAAACGCAAAATGAGATACAGTCTGACATTTGAGGTTTAAAAACACTAGAAAAAAAATCCCAAAAATACACCCAGTCTTCCATGATGCTTGAACTAGATGAAGCCAAGGACAGCTTGCCTTATTTATCATCTTTTCTTATCAAGCCACAGCTAGATGCCCTCCACAACACACAAAATACATCTTTTAGTATGGCTATTTTGTAAGAGCATAGTGATTCCAATTTCATGTGCACTGCAAGGCAAAAATTATTTGTTATAGATGTTGAAGTGCTCAAAGCAGCAGTTATGGTCCCTTCCATGATTCAGTCCCAGTTAACACTGTGGAGAAGTGAACAAGGATACAAGAAAATTATATTCCTTATCTAGAGAAAATCAGAAGACATCTCTTACAAACAGCATAGTAAGAAAGCTTTCTGATGAGATCTATTATGTGGAATATAACAGCAAAAGCTACATGACTGGAGATGTTTAAATTAAGACTGGTGAGATCAGCTGAGAATTAACCCAGTAGGCAGAGAATGAAGAAAGCCAGCACAAACAAGGAAGAAGGGAAATCCAGAAATTACTTTCATGCTATCTGTTAAAAAAAACAGAACAATCCTGCAAAGATAAGCAGCATCATTTTCAACTTGAGGATGCCATATACCTGTAAGCTTCCTGTGACCCTTGCCTTATGTAAACATATTGCAGAAGCAAGAAAATTCTCCAAGTCTGGCACCAGTTTAACAAACCTTTTCCTCTACCACTGAGCCTCAGCTAATATATTCCTCTACAATGAACACATATTCTTACATTTGCCCACAGCTGTGGGCAATATATCCACTGAGATAAATCTGAACATGGCACAGGCTGTTGGACATCAGCAGAAAGCTAGGATACAATCAGTTTCAGGTCATGAAGTCAACTTGTCTCAAAACTCACCACTATTAATGATGGTATTTGTGTCCTGACCATCTTAATCATTGTGGACATCTTTCACTTGTCTACTTTGACAATGTAAATTCTTTAATAACTTCCAGTAAAAAGTCTGGTTTTCCCCCTTCCTCTTAGGAGATTTAATTACACTCATTCCAAATCCTTGACCATACAGATACATCATCTAATCCCAGTTGATGCTTCAGATATGTACAGAGTTCTGGCTTTATACTTAGCATAGAATGGTGACAACTCAGCTCCGTAGTAAACATAGTTTCAGTCTCAAGAAATTCAATTTAGTGGCATTAGTTTGGGATTATAACTCACACATATGAGCATGCATCACTGGAGCTCACAGCCACCATGCTTTCAGACACAGGGGTTGATAGGAAGAGCAGAAATTGGGCACAGCAAGCCTTACTGGTTCCTGTCTACTTGCCAGCCAGTCAGTGAAGAATAACTTATTCACCAAAAGCAATGCTGTCTGCATGCAGCTCCACAGGAGCCCCAGTTATCTTTCTAAGCCCACAACACCACAAAGCTCATCCCCAATTTTACACAAAGGACAGATAGGGCTGGCAGTTTCAATGCCATGGCTAGGTTTTGAGGACTTTGTCCTGTTCAGCATCTCCTCTTCTAGAGTATATAAAATTACAGTGTAATATATAATGCAAAGCTGGAAAAGATACGGTACCTCTGTCTCCTTTCTGACGTCCTTCATGCATGACAGAAACAACCAGACGATGGAAACTGCTCAGAAAAGATGGTGCTGCTTTCAACAGCACCTGAAAAAGACAGGAAATAAAAACATCTGAGATTACATAGCAAAGGGAGTGGAGAGAGTAGAAACTATCTTTTCATTCTGCATCCTGAGCCATTTGTGCTTCTAGAAATCATTCATAGAAAAAGGAAGAGTTTTTTCCTAACCTAGCATCAGATGTTCATAAGCAAACCACTGCCAAAGAACAACAATGCAGGCACAAGCAAAGCAGGAGAGCAACTGAAATTACATGACTTTGAGACTCGCAGCCTTTTAAATGACAAGCACTACAATGCACTTTCATACTACCAAGACAAAATATTTCAAAACCATATTAAAAAAAATTCTTTCACTGGTGTGTTTGCTCTTTCTACCTTTTTCCCCTCCTCGCATCCCCTCACAGGTATACCTTCGGATGACACTGCACAATAGAGAAGAGCACTTCATTGACCCCCAGGAAGACACCACGATAGTCTTCTGTCTTCAGATGATCCAGAGGGACTGTCAGGAGAATGCTGAATGCCAGTGATACGTGATGTGGATTCACAAGAACCCCTTCTCCTTGCCTTAGCAGAGCTGCTACAGTCTCTAGAATAGGTACAACTACGATGGAAATCAGTGACTGGTCCTGACAGGCCTCTTTGGTTTGCAGCTACACGACAGGAAAGAGACAATAAGAAATGCATTAGCCAACTCATGGAACACCAGAGAACCCTAATGTTCTGACTGGAGTCAATGGAGCTAGACCTGTGCAAGCTGGACTGGCAGGGAGACTCCTATTTTCATGCATCTGTGCCCTGGGTGAGGATGCATATGATGCATTTCGAACAAACAACCACCCTGAGTGTAACTGGAATGGCAACTATTCCCCAGTCCCCTGAAAACCAGCACCTCTTTGCACCTCTTCACATGAATGCAATGATGCAGTTCATTCCTTTATAAGCATGCAGACCTATCACAAAGAGCTGAAACTCCAAGCTTATGATTCTCAGACATTGCAGAGCCAAACTCTGATAAATTCTTGCCTAGAGATATCATCCCAAGAGAAGAAAAACCTACATCACTAGGTTTATATGCTGCACAAACGAAGAACAGGAAACTTGGGTTTGATTCGTTTCAGTTAAGTTTCCCTTTCATAATTCAGTGATTTTATATAATTACCTTTTTCTATAAGCACTTTTTTCTTTTTGTTTTGCTGCTTGGCTTCTGCTGCAACACATGGCTTATGGTTATCTTTTCCTTTGGACAGGAGGAAGGACAGGAGACAGACTCTCTACTCTGCAGTCTAACAAGTTTCTCCCAAGCTTCATATTACATGGTGTAGTTCCATAAAATTACTGTGTATAAGAAATGGATGACTTGCACACTGCACTCACAGGAGGAAATTTACTTGAGGAAGGAGGAGAAAAAGGATCTAGACAAAAAAGTTCAGATGAATCTGGCATGGATTTATTTAGTTTCTGTTCCTGTGTGCCTCTGTGCACCTTAGATGTAACCACTAGAGACTTGAACAAATAGGAGGGGTAGGTAATGAAGTTACAATAAAGAGATACTTACAGCTAAAGCTGTGATTATCTGTGGGCTGGCAAACCAGAAAGCTTTCTCTTTGTCTCCACTTAACGGGCAGCTGAGCAACAATTTGGTTAGCGTAACAGCTGACAATACTTCCTGCAGAAAGCAGACAGATCATCAGTCCGGGGTACATGGCACACTGGCTCCTTTCAAGAACAGCAGAGCTCTTTCAAGGCCAGTGGCAATTTTGAGCATTACCAGAGCCTTGACACATGAAAGACCTCCCACCAATACCTCTCTTTGGAAATTTTGAAGTAAGTGGCAGCTCAACACAATTCAATACACTGAGCAGCACTGACCCAAATGTACTTCATGCCACATTTGTTTCAGAATCAACTTACTGTGCAAAAAGGCTTACATGACTTTTAAGAAAGGAAAGCTTTCTCATAAAACTGCCACTAGATAACAGAGGGAAGCAGAGGCAATACAGGGATACCAGTACACTATACATTAGGAATGCTGCTTTTGGCAGCAGGGTTTTTTTTACTTGCTAGTTGTTTATACAGTCTGATAAAAGAAGCATATTTCAAGCTATATTCAGGTGGCAGGAATTATCTGTACAGTTCAGGAACCCCAGGTACACTTTCAAAAAGATGAATCAAGAACTGATGCAGCACATCTGTGTCTCTTTCTGACAAATAAGACAGGGCTGGATAACACCCCAAGGTTAATCCAAGTGTCATTCTCAAGTCACTGGGCTTTCTATGGAGCCTGCAGCCGACTTTTTTTGCCAAAAGTGTTCCATGCATCACCACTGGTGCTTAAGCGGCTCTAGAGAAAGGTACAAAATTTAAAAAGATACTGAGTGGTATCTGGTTATTGCTGAGTAGTCTTTAGAGCAACAAGTACCAAAAGTACAGGTGCAGTTTTGATTTTACTTAAAAATGCCAGCATTTCTAAAAGTGCCTTTAACCTTGCAAAAAAATGCCACAGACCAACACTGACTGCTGGTATTGTGCAAGAGCTCTGAGCAGCAAGTAGAAAAGAGCTTTCAGCATGGCCTGTAACACCATGGCTGTGTGATTTCTGTTGACAATACATGGAATCGAGACTGCTGAGCCCTTAAGACGGACAGAAAGTTTTTTGAGTAGGTTTCCACAATCTTTTCACCTCTCAGTTTATATACAGAAGATAGAGGCCACCAAGCCCTTATCCATGTAAATTAATTTGACCTGATCACTGAACATTAAAGCAGGAAGAAGAAAAAAATATTTAACAAATGTCATTCATTTGACATGAAAAGCCAACAACCTTTTTTCAAGGTACAGCAGACTGTAGAAGGAAGTTGACAATACATTAAGCTCATGCCTTACTTTAGCCTTCTGTTGCCAAAGATTCCTCACTTCCAGTCCCTGCAGCACCAGCCTCATTATGGCATAAAACTCCTCAGCAGAGCACTTTCCCAGCACCTGGACAAGCACCTCTGTCAGCTCCATCTCCATACTTTGGATCACCTGGGTTGTAATTGCAGGACCTGGATATTCAAGAGACAAAAGCAATCAATATCCAAGACAAGGACTTTCACAGGTAAGAATAGGGCAAACTGAAAATAAAACAGCTCTGTGGGTACCTTTTTAACACTCAAATACACAGACAGCTTGATACTTTCTGTTTACCTCTCTCCCCAGTAGTGCAATGACTTGATGATCTCAAGTATATTCTACCCTCAGGTTCACAGAGCAGTCATCAAACCAATAAAAAGCCTTCAATAATACAGAAAGTACACCAAAGCAGGTGCACAACCCAAGGGAGCAAGCTAAACAAGTCACAGGTCTTTTCTACAAATGGTGGCCAGAGATCCATCACAAAGCACAAAAGCATTAAGCTTTTTTTATGCCTACTTAATGGCAACATAAATACTGAGATCACGACTGTAGTTCACTTGAACAGCAGTCTCCAAAGTAGGGTGTGCACACCCCAGGACGTGCACAAGACAATTCACTGGGGTGTGGGAATTTTAAATAAAATATCTTTAATAAATATTTTTAAAAATTAAATAGTGTTTATTTCATCTTTATCTCATGCTTTTTAAACGTTTTCTGTATGTATGCTTTGTAATGTACATACTGAAGTAGCACATGTATAATTTATAAGTAAATTACATTCAGGCTGCGTGCTCAATTTTTTAGACTTTTTTAATGATAGGTATGTGCAATCAAAAATGTTTGGAGATCACTGCACTAGAGCTTGCCAGTAATAAGTTTGACAAATTCCAACAATTTGAAGAAGTCAAAGAGAACAGTTATGCCTGCACTGTGTTTGTCTCTCTTTCTGAATGAGACAATATAAAGGAGCCATTAGGTCCCACAGCAGAGGTTTTTCATGTAATCTCCAGCCCTGACTCTTTATTTGTTGAGGCTAAAGAAACCAACCTGCCAATATCCCACGGAATTTATCAGAATTACCACAAGGTGTTCAGCATCCTTAACAGTTAGTTGACTTTCACTGTTCTATCAACTCACCTACCAGATAGGAAAGCAGATGAGTATTTTCCTGTAAGATCTGACCTGGTGCACATCAGTTGCTTCAGTGGTACCTACTACATAAATTACACGAGCAGGACACTGTACTTCAGCCCTACATCCAGAAGTATTACCACGTTCCAGTTACTTTCAAAATGTTCTACCAGAGATGAATAATGCAGGACCTCAACTTCATTAACATGTTTACATCCTTCTGAAGATCATTACCAAATTAGATGGTGACTGTGGTCCAGGTACCACAATATTGTCTCCTTGAAAATTTTCTTGTTATGCATTTTAAAAAGGATAGCCTGCTGCTTTAATACAAGTAAATAGATTTTTACTTTTAAAGAAGCTGTATGCTTTGCTAAATGGCTTTTAACTCGCAAAATTAGCAAAAGAGGTGGAAAAAGAGTTTTCATACCAGAGAGAAGCTTGTTAATAGCAAAAACAACCATGACTGCAGTTTCTTTTCCAGCATACAGCTCTGGCACAGAGCAGAAGACAGTCAGGAACTGCAACGCAGGCTGAAGGAACTGCAGATTACTCCCTCCACAGGGCAGCTCTCTCAGTATCTGAGAGTAAAACTCTTGGTACAGTTTAATACGGGGTTGCTCCAAAAACCCACTGGGCTCCTTCTGCCAGTCCTTGACAGGATGGCTCAGATCTGCTTTGAGGAGAGCAGTCACAGATGGTATGAATACTACAGGCAAAGGCTGGTTTGGGGTATTACTCTGAAGACCATGTTCAACAGTTCTGACCATCTGCAGAACTACTGGTTCCAACAGAGCAGATAGCACAGCCGCAGAATGCAGCTTCTTTTCTGGCAGCTGCTGGAGGTGCAGTGTGATGGCACGACAGAGTGTGGTGAATGCTGTGAGCAGTAACTGCTCAGCTGCAGGATTCCAGTTTTTCCAGTCTTTGCTTTTGGCTGCACCTGTGTCTGGCCTGCAGCTCACTAGGAAAGACATGAACTTTTCCAAGTTGAGCTTCACACTTTGTCTTCTTTCAATAATCATCTGAAGAAAGTTTTCCAAAAACTCTTGGATTTCCTGGACATACTGTGTCCAAACAGGAACAGTCAAGACATCAGCAAAGAATTTGCTAGCTGTAAGCTGGGAGGTCATGACAGCCTCAAGAACATCGCTGGCACGTAACACCTTAAAAACAGAGCTGGCATTCCTGCCAGCTTGCAGGCACCTCAGGAGGTGGAGGCTAGTACTTAAAAACTTCAGCAATAACAACTTGCTGCAAGAGACACTAACCCTGGTATTAACTAGGAGGGACAGCAGCACCAGAAAACACCGAGTACAGTCAGAGGGAAGCAAACTGTCTAATTTCAGAAGAGAAACAATTTCTAGCAAACCCATGCATGTTTGTAGCTGACGTTCTTTTAGGATGACAGGGCAGCCATTTTTTGCTAACAGTACTATACATTGGGCAACTTTCTCCAGTGTCTTCCAAGACAGGCTCAGCTCATCCTTCAGCAGTTTGTTTTCTGATGGTACTTCCAACGGGTCAACAGTTTTGCAAGGAGCCAGAATTTCTTCATGCCAAGGAATACTACTCACAGACAGCTGCTGAAGTGGCAGATCTACTGAATCCCTGGTAGCAGTGGGCAGCACCTTAGCAAACTGATGAATAAGATGGGTCAGAAAAGCACAGTGCAGGACCTTCATTTCTGGTAGAAGAGAGCTGTGGATCAAACCAAGGGATATCTTTCCAATGCTGATGGAAGGCTCCTGGTCTGTGGCAGCTTCCTGAGCTTTGGCCAACATTAATGTCTCTAGAAGCACATTTGCAATGTAGTCTATATCTTTTAGGGAAATATACGGCAACAGGATGGTCAAGCTGGACATGACAAGGTACCAGTGTGCTGTGGGGTAGCTAAACTCAGTTATGGCGCTGATATCTCCATCCCACAGCTCAGATTCTCCTCTGTTCATGGTGGATCTTCCAGACTCCAGGATGAAAGCTGCAGCATGCTGCAAGGCCTGTAGGTCAGCTTCAGTCTGCATTAACATGATCTTTATTTTCTGAAGTGTGAGCAGTTCTAAGCAGTATTTACTAGTGGAGGCAAAACTATTTGCAAGTTCCATAACTCTCCCCCAACACTGCTCCTTCACACCAGGCAGGAAAGCTGAAATGTCCCAGTGCCTTGCAGCAGGTTCAGTAGCAGCAATTTCAGCTGTTGGAGACACATATTTAGTGCAGCTAATACCAAACAGAGTGTCTACCTCAACCCAAGTGTAAACAAGGAGGAGAGCAGCATCACTGGTCTTTCTTAGCCAAAGTTCTGACGTTTCTTCCTCTCTCCTAGGAGCCTGCAGCAGCTCCATCAGTGGCTGAGTTATTCCCTTCTGTATGTTTGCCATCAAACGCTGAGTGCGAAGCACCACAGGGGAAGGAGTGACATCATCTAGACTCCTCATGTTGAACAGAAAAGCATGCAGCACCGAGCACACAGACATCAGCTTCAAGGCCATATCAACTGATCCTTCAACAGCTGGAATGATAAGGGTCTGGCATTTCTCCACAAAGAGACAGAGAATGTCCAGAATCTGGTTGGGTGGCAGTTCAAGGAGGCACTCACGAAGCTTTACTGTCAGGCCAGCAGAGAAGATGGGCGGCCTCAGTTCATCAACAGCTGGCCGGCAAATGACTGTCAGCACCCGTTCAAAGAGCCGTGGGAACTGCCTCAACTTGGAGTAAGTCTGGAATATGGTGTTGATGAGAGTCTCCTGCGGCTTTTTCGTACGTGGCTCAGAGGCCTCGGCATCAATCCAAGCCGACGACACCAAGTCATCCAAGTCTGGCTCTACTATAAGGTGGTTTAATGACATCAAGAGTTTGAGACACCTGAACCAAGCAGGGATGGAAGCTTGGGAGTGTGTCAGCAGCATCTGTGCTAGCTTCCGGTAAAACCCAAATTGCACCTCCTTGTGCCGGATACGGTCACTGGCGACATTATAGATATCATTGCTGAGCACCAGGTTCAGAAGCTGTTCCAAAGCAAGCAGCTCCGTGCTCCAGTCCACAGGGGAGAGCGTATCCCTCCTCTCCCCCTGTTGTAGGTCAGAGAGCCTGAGACAGCCAAAAAGCCTGCTGAGCATGTGGAAACACACAAGGTGGTTTTCTGCCTTACAGTATGAGTCCAGAAAGAGCTTATATAGCAGGGAGACCGAACCAGCCACAACAGCTCCATGGAGGGCAGGTTCACACAAGTCACTGCCCAGCTTGGCCTGCACTGTGTTGACTGGTAGCAAAAGAGTTTTCAAAGCTCCTTTCTTCTTCTCCTGGGGTTCCTGTTCTGGCAGCAATTCTTCTCTGTAGGACGAGAAAAGTTCAGGCTGAAATAACCCAGCCTGCAGCAAAGTTTCTATTTGGTTTCGTATTTCCCTGCTCAGGTGCTGACGCACGTGGTTATCATCTGCTTGTGTCCAGCTCCTCACAGTCAGCAAGTGTCTTAGTAGCAAACATGGCTGCAGCAAGTGACTTGTCACTTGCCCAAACACACGGTTTGGGTTGGTTTGCTGCCTCTGGATCAGGAGGTACTGAGCAAAGGTAAGCTGGAGGACACTGAACAACTGGGAGCCCACAGCATCATCAGAAGCCAGCTGCTGACATGCCAGCTTGGACACCTTGCTGAGGAGATCAACCAAAAGCTCACACTTTGCTGTGTAAATGATGGACAGTGAAGGAGTAGAAAGGATGCCACTGGAGCAGCTCAGGACTGTACC
This sequence comes from Orthonyx spaldingii, assembly GCA_013397795.1. Taxonomy (NCBI): domain Eukaryota; kingdom Metazoa; phylum Chordata; class Aves; order Passeriformes; family Orthonychidae; genus Orthonyx; species Orthonyx spaldingii. The sequence goes on along the minus strand of VZTJ01006364.1, from coordinate 3,143 downwards.
AATGTTCTGCTGTGTTTTTTCAGAACAGGCCTCTGACAGCCTTTTGTTTATGACCTGAAGATGGGGAAAAAGGAAACAAAAACAAAAACCAGTCAATTTAGCATACAAAGATAAATCCCATCATAATGAACCAACACGACCTTCTGTGAGCTGTGGCTACAAGCGGGGAGGGATGTGCCAACAGCTGCTGCTGGGCCTCCCACATCATAGGTCTCAAACTAGAAGCTCCACTGTCCCTGCATTTGTTTGCAGCACTAGATGAGCAAGGAAGCCCTCATGTGTGCTACTGGCAACAGCATAAGACTATCCATACTTGATCCTAATAGTTCATCCTGCAGAAATGGAGCAGGGCTAAATTTCTTCCCTTCTTGAATGGTTCCCAAAATTATGCTCCAAACAACAACAAATCCACACACAATACACATCCGTGCTCTGATACAGGGAGCTTATTTAGTAAGAATGTCCATGACTAAACATTATCTTTATATTTGAAAATGAGACAGTTTCTGGTGCTGATATCTGGAATGTGAAGGACTGTTCTCTCTTCTCTTTGAGGGATACACACTTCTAGAGAAATAAAGTTGTATTTCTCTTCCTTTTCTCAAACTTTGTGTGGATTTCCTTACTGTTTTCTCCTTCAATCCACTTTTCACTTGCTCCCTTTTCTCACTTTCAAAAAATGTCTGCAAACAAATTCAGTAACTATTTATAAATCTGCCTCTATTTTGTTAAAAACCTCACCTATCTCCTTACACCTTATTGTGGATGGTTCATCTCCTCAGCTGAAACACTGTTGGACTAAAACAGATCCTTAAATTCTTTTCACTGGACCCTCTACCACTTCTGTCCTTGGTGTACAGGGTACTCTCTCCTGTACCTCTAACCTAATCTTCATCCAGACAGGTTTTCATACCCAGACCATCTTTAAATTTGGCACACTTTCTATGCAACATCTCTGAAGCACAGATTTCATCCAACCAATTCTCCGTACTTCACAGTTCAATTTCTGCATGTAAAGACAAACTTTTCTTGCTTCCCTTTAATCTGATCAAAACTAAAAGGGTCATTTTCCCAGTTATTTTCACTGCCTTTGCAGCCACTCACCAATTTTGCCATTTTTAACCTTAGTGCTGCACAAATACAAACTGTATTGCAGGACAGAAATAGAGAAACTTTCAGTATAGGTCCTGCAAGCTATCAGATTAATACATAACATCTGACACTGTGAGGAAGAGTCAAGTACTGTAAAAGATACATATTGCTATCCAGAATTTTACCAGATATCCACAGTTACAGTTACCTGTGCAATTGAAAAACTGAGACCAATTGTCTTCCCACTCTTTAAGAGATCCTGTAGTCTTTTACTATGGATAATATTGTCAAGATATGTCCAGAGTTTTTCAACAACTTCATCCTCCAGTTCGAGTTTCTTGTTGTAGTTTGAAACCAACGTATGGCTTACCCAATCAAGTAAAACCTGTTAACAGAAGGGAAAACAAGAAATTTTTAATAACCCCCAAGTAAAAACAGGACAAAAGTAGTACTTCTTCACAATTACAGCATTTGTGCCTTGAGAACTGTGCCACATCCAAGCAGAATAGCCTCTGAGTGAGCAGAGAAGTCTGCCCCTGAAGGTTTCAATTCCTAAGAGCTTACACTCTATGTCTAATATTGGCCCTGTGCTCATATGTACCATCCCACACTTTGAGGAGTGAACATCTTATGTCTGACAACATTCTAATTCTAACAGTTGATACTGGTTAGCAAATGCAGTCTTTTAACTCAGTGCTCAGAGAATCAGCTGATTTTCACTTTCTGACAGTTGCTATTCCACTCACATCCTTCTCTTCATGTTTAAATTCACTACCTAGAAATTCAGGCCTAGGAATTTAGATGGGTGCAACTGGGAAAAGCTGAAACCTACTAATTTAAATTACTATTTTAAAACCGAAGTTGTAGTGTATGCCCAAGTTTAATATTCTAAGAAACTGAAATAACAAGAACTCAAAACACAGATCTCAGATATACAAACTCTAGACCCCACAGTACCACCGAGGCTAGAGGAACAGGACAAGACACCCCTAACCCAGCAAAAACACTACACAGACCTTCAGAAAACAGAATAAAAACAAAAGACTTAGGAGACAGGGTGCGTTTCATGAAGAGAAAACCAAATCACCTTCCAAGCAGCAGTCCATGAATCCACTGTGTGCTCTCTGTTCATGCACAACAAGTTCTGAGCACCAGAGAACACACATAACTACAGTCAGTCCTTCCACCCTAAAGTTCTTGTTTTTAACTATTACTGAAAGTATCTGACTTTCGACCGTCCTGTACTGGACATAATACCAATGGCAATGACAGCTCTGAAGCCAATGATTTCTCATCTCTTTGAGAGACAGGACACAGGAACCACCCTCTCTACATGAAAGTTTCTCCCATCCTGCACTAATGCAGCTCTTTGTGCTGAAGCTACCTGCAATATGTTGCTATAAAAATATTTCACGTAACAACAAAGAAATCAGGAGGTGATCGCAATCCTAAATCAGCGCTACATTTACAGTGCTATCAGCTAGGTAAAAGCTAGATCCGGATTTTAAGAATTGATTCATTCACAGCAGCAATCCGCCATCGGTATTTTCTTCTTTTATCACTTTTCACCACTCAAAAGTACTCACTTGCTCCTTATTAGGCAGGACGCACTGGTGAGAAATCCACGCGAACCGGGCTAGTTTGAGTTTGTCCTCCCAAGAAGTCTTGGCGCTTTTCAGTTTCAGGTAAATCCCGGAGTAGATGGCTGCCATGGGGGCGGCACGTGGGGACAGCGAGGAGGAGCAGACACGCGTCTGGAGGAAACGCCAAGCAAGGAGAAGGCGGTCGGACGGGCCTGGGCCCCGCACCCCGACACTCACCCGCTCAGCCACGTGGCACCGCTCGGGGCCCAAGCGGCCCCTCCGCCCGCCAGCCGCCCAG
>VZTJ01006363.1:807154-992137 GCA_013397795.1 Orthonyx spaldingii | reverse complement strand
CTCCTCTCCTTTCCTCTCCTCCTCTTTTCCCCTCCCCTCTTCTCCTCCCTCCTCCCCCCTTCCCCTTCTGTTTTTCCCTCACACCAGTGTCCCCAGATTTTGTGCTTGTGTGTGACCAGTGAGCTTTCAGTGAAAAATTGATGGCTGGTTTCTCTCCAGAGTATGGAGTCTTGCAGTTCAAAAGGGTTTTCCAGCCTTGATCTTAGCCTTGCCACTTGTCTGCTGGGATGGATAATCAGGTGTTATACTGTGACTCCTCCTGATAGCGATGTTCCATGTGTTGTCATCTACAAGCTCTCACAGAGTCTTTGCACGCTGAGGTGTGAGCAAATTCTGTACCCAAAAGCTTGCTCAGACGCTTCCCAGGCTCGGTGCAGTTTCCCATCCACACTGAGGTCACGGCTGGCAACGTCACCTGGAAAAGATGAGGCAGCACTGCAGTGGCTTTTCAGCATCAGCCGTGGTCCGTGAACTTGTCCTGGATCAAGTTAAAAGTGATTACTGAGCCTCCAGTCCCCAAAGGAGCCAGGGATGCTGTTCTGCTCTTGTCTGTGGAGGGCTGTGAGCCTTCAAGGAGAGGAACCTGAGGGCTACAGAGAAGCGAACCTTCCTCTAGGTTAGGGCGACCTACCCCAGCATGCTGTGCCTCCCTGTGGCAATACCTGGCACCCAAATGGCTAGCCGCTTTCACCCCACTGCCTGCCTTCCCCATAAAAGCCCCTGCCTCTGCACTGGGACCCCAGGCCTTCCGTTCACAGAGGCTGTTGCACAGTAAAATTATCTCTGTGAAATTGCCGAATGAGTTCCCTCATCTCTCTGTCCCCGAGTTGGCCTCGGGTGACTTGCAAAGAGCTGTTATTGCAAGGAGCTGAACACGAGAGCTGAACCGCTAAGAGCTGAAATCACAAAAGCTGATACTGCTTGCTGCAGTCACCCCCTGCCAGGGAGGCCTGCAGTTGCCCCTGGAAGTGTTGTTCCCTGCAGGACGCTCTCTAGAGAGAGAGCCGCGGCGTGCCAGTGCTGGCCAGCATCGGACTCCCTCGGCACTTCTCTGCTCTTGTTCCCGTTACAGCTGCAGCAGGAGGTTGCCTTTTCTGTCCCTTTCACTTCTGCTGTCACTATGTGCACTTTGATTTTTTTTTTAACTTTTTTTTTTTTTTTTTTTACACCGGGGTTTCTCTTCCTTTTTTGTCAGCTTGGAGAATGATTTTCCTTACGTTCTTCTCTGTTTAGGGCTGTGGGGGAGGAAGTGACTCAGCCTTCCCCCCCGCTCTGATTTGCACAGTCATCCTGTGCTGGCTTTGCCGAGATTTTCCTTGAGCACTCCCAGTTACACTCGCTTCATTCAGCAGGAAGATTCCCACCTCCTCACCACACATTCCGGCAGGGAAGGGCACAGTGGGGAAGGATGAGCCCTCAGCAGGATCTTTCCCTGTGCCAGGAGGAGAGTGAAGCAGTGAGCAGGATGTGCTGCCAGACCTGTGGCAGCTCCAGGTCTCCTGTCTGCTCCTCATCCGTACGGACATCTGTGGAGGAAGGGCCAGCCAAATGAAATTTCGAGGGTTGACCTGATCATACTGTAAAAAAATCATGGAATATGATGTCACAGGCTCTCCTAGGAGGGGAGGTGGCTCGGGCTGTGCTGCTGGCTCTTCTGGAGGATGCCCTGCTGGCCCGGGTGATGGTGGGAGAGGTGGGTGTGGGTGATGGATGGATGGTGATGCCTGGCTCCATCCAGGACTGCTGCCAGCTTGCCTTTCATGCCACGGCTGAAAATACCAGGGAGGACACACTGCCTGCGCTCCTCTCCACAGGGCTTTGAGACACTGCTGCTCAGCAAGAAAGCCAATAAATAATCTGCCATTCTTAAGTGATACCAAGCATTTGGTATGTTCCATGTTCTGTGTAAAAAACAAGTGCATTAATTTCGGGTTAATTATTCTCCTACCCTGGAAGCCATCACAGCTGTGCTTCTTTCTAAAGAGGAGAAGGGTAGATAAAAAGAAGGTGAAACTCCCAAGCCCCCCAGAATCTTTCCTCTCTGCTCCAAAATCCAGATACTCAAAGCAATTTTGATCTGCTGAGGGAATTCCAAATGCATCGCTTTGGCCTTTGCTTTATAAAGCTGTTGGAGAAGGAAATATCTTTTTCTCAAATTATCCTTCTTTCAAATTTTATCTTCTCACAAATTTTCATTTTCAGGAGTAATTGTATATGATGGGATCCTTGCTGAGGTTGGATGGGATCCAATAGCACGAAAGATTGGAGCTATCTATATGAACTTTCACCATGACCCTGTTGTGCCACAGACTTGAGAAGAACTGGAAAGAAAACAAGGCTTTTTCACAAGAGGGGTGGTGTTCTCATGCTACATGGTGCCAGCAGTGCTTTTAATAGTTTGCTAGGACTAAACCAAGCTTCTGCTTGTCTGAAGCACCTCTAAGGTACCTCCAAGTGCACAGGAGCTAGCTGGGAGCCCTCACGTTGAACAGCCTAAAGCCAGCAGCAAAGGTATTGCGTTCAGTGCTCCAAAGCAGGGCCTTGAGAAGCTTAAAATCTTAGGTTAAGGAGCACAGCGCCCAGAACCCACAAGTTATGTCTGATCTCTGGTGGGATCTCTTTTGACCCAGCCCTGTCCAGTTCAGCCAGATGTTTCTGGAGAAGGTTTAGTAATGTTGCAAGAGGCAAGCACGGGTGCCCAGGTTCATCACTTTGTCTTTTCTGTCCAGTTCTGGCTGTTGTGACACAATACAGGCGTTAAAAGCAAGTTTTATGCTTTAAACCTGAGTACTAATAAGGTGGTGGTTGATGTGAAGAAATGTGTAATTGAGGAGTTGTGGAAGTTTGGCAGCCAAGATGAGTATTTGCATGGAGTTGAAGGTAGTCCTGGGAAACACAAAATTGGTCATCACCTAAAAATACTCAGGCAACCCAACCTGGGTTGAGACTTGCTAGTGTTCTTCTTCTCTTTTAAGAAATCCAGCCACATCATGAACTTGTCCTCACAGCATACCTACACTTTGCTCAGGCCATATTAGCTGCCTTCTGAACATCTCTGGCTATTGATTAAAGCTTTAGGAGGAATGTCAGCTTGGAAGCAATGGGTTTGATTAGCTAATTATTATAACAAAAGAAGTGGTGAACTTTGATTAAAAGTACAGAGAAAACTGTAGTCACTGTTTTTTAATGTGCTGGAAAGGAAATCAGAGCACATAACCAAAGGAGAGCATTGGTCAGGATGCTGATGAGGGGAGTTTGGAGGCTAAAGGACAGCGCTGTGCATGACATCTTCTGCATGACCTAGGAATATCGAAAATTATTTGTGTGTATTTAATGGGGGCTGCTGGTTTTTGGCTAGTGAAGTGTTGTGAGTGTAGAAACTTCATGGTAGCATGAAGCACGTAGAGGACAGCTGAGTCTGTAGGGTTGTCTTCTTATGTGAGGATTGGGTTTAACTTGGATCAATCAGTCAGTGGACTAATCACATCCTGAAAGACTCTATGAATTCGGAGAATCCTACAATCCTGAAATGGTTTAGGTGGGAAGGACATAATATCATCCAGTTCTACCCCCTGCCATGTGCAGGGACACCTCCCACTATCCCACATTGCTCCAAGCCCCATCGAGCCTGGCCTTGGACACTCCCAGGGATGGGGCAGCCACAGCTGCTCTGGGAAACCTGTGACAGGGCCTCCCCACCCTCACAGACAGGAATTCCTTCCCAATAACCCATCTAACCCTGCTTTCTGGCAGTGGGAAGCCATTCCCTGTGTCCTGTCCCTCCATGCCTTGTCCCCAGTCCCTCTCCAGCTCTCCTGGAGTCCCTTCAGGCCCTGGCAGGGGCTCTGAGGTCTTCTGGAGCCTTCTCTTGTCCAGGGGAACCCCCCCAGCTGTCCCAGCCTGGCTCCAGAGCAGAGGGGCTCCAGGCCTGGGAGCATCTCCGTGGCCTCCTCTGGACTGGCTGCAGCAGCTCCAGGTCCTTGTGCTGTTGGGGACTCCAGATCTGGAGGCAGCTCTGCAGGTGGAGTCTCATCTGAGCAGGGCAGAGGTTAGATACTCCATAGTTGGCAGGTGTGAAAAGCTTGTTGGTGTCAACATAGCTGTGTAGACTGCAAACAGAAAGCTTCACATAACCATCCTGTGCTCTTTGTTGTTTGTGTTGTTCTGAGGATCTGTTGTGGGTTGTAGGGGCAGGTGGGAGTGTTAGTGAGGAGTTCAGAAAGAAGCAGCTTAGAAAACAATGTGCAGGCTCCAGTGAGGAAGTGTCTGCCTCCTCTGCTAGGAAAAGCAAGTGTCTTTTGGAAGGTGGTAATTTGATTCAAATCAGTGCCAGAAGGGAGACCCAACAGCCCAAGCAATAGGTGATTGGTTTCTGTGCTCTGGGCTGGAGGCTGAGCCCCAGTACTGGATGGCCAAATCAGAGACAGGCACAGGTGAGGCACAGGTGAGGAGGAAGAGCCAAGAGCAGGTCAGGGCAGTGAGCACATCCTCCTCTTTCGTTTGCCCTTCCTGTTTGCTTGTTCTGGGGTGAAACATCTGGATGTGATCTCAGTCCAGCCCCCACTCTGCTCCTGCAGCTGCGGCTCTTTCAAGTCCTTGAGCCTCGAGGCTGCCAGGATGGGCAGAGTTGATGGCAAACCATCCAGGAGGGAGGAGATGGGTAATAAAAAGCTTCTGTCTCCTTTTACACAGGGAGAAGTGCATGCATACCCTGTTCAGCACTCTCTGCATGGGACCATCATCTGCCTCCCAGAGCAGGCAGCTTTGCTCAATGGGATTGTTGTGTACTTGAATTTCATGTCAGCCTGTTTCCTCTCCTAAAGGTCAGCCTGACCCCTTGCTGTGTGAAGAAGTTTCTTTTGGTTTTGATTAAGCTTGAAGCATGTCTTTCTTGCTTTGTCCTGGAAGTCTGGGCTCAGGGAAGGTCTCCTTAGGTAAGATCCTGGAGCTACTCTGGATTTTTAGTAAGCTCTGGAGGTCCCCTGGTCCAGCCCTCTGCTCAATGCAGAGCCAACTTCTACATTAGATCTGCTCAGGACCTCCTCCAGCTGAGTCCTGTTGCTGTTTCCAAGCTGCACACTCAGATCTCACACTTGAGTTACATGTTGGCTGCTGAACCACAGCTCAAAGTGAAGGAATTTTCCAGTATCCCATTGGAGTTTCCCAAGCTTCACCTACCCATCCCCAGACCTGGAGCTGAGCAGCTGCAGCTGCTTGCTGTTGGAGAAGGCTTTCTGCTCCTGGTGTTTTCCATGCTCCTGGCATTCTGCTGCTGGGTTTCTCGGCTCCTGGAGGATGTCACCACGCCCCAGCCAAGCAGCAGAGCGCGTGTGCCTGTGTGTGCTGGGGAGGCTTATCGCCAACTGACCTAATTATTGTAATCTTGCTCTTCCCTAGATAGTGCAGGTTTCCTTGGCTCTCAGGAGGCTACATGGGTTTTTCCAAGCTGTTCTTTGATTTATTGTCTGTCTCTTAATAATACTATTCTTTCGCTCAGGCTAGGCGAAGCCTGAGAATAAGAGTTGTAGCCAGAGAGAGCGTAATACTTGTGAAGTGCCTTTCCTGCTCCAATGGCCATCCTGCTGGGTTTGGTGGTCCCAGCCTGCCAGACTTTCCAGGCGGGCCCCTTGCAGGGATTTCCTTGCAGCCCTGCTCTTCATCACAGCTCCTTCCTCTTCCCCCTACCCTGGTGATACATGTGCCTCCTCTTACTGCAGAAATCTCTGGCTGCCGAATTTAATGGGTGACAACTGTGCAGCGCCACTTTCTGCCGAGCTCTTGGATGCAGAGTTGTTGCCTGTCCTTTTTTTCTTCAGTTGCCCATCCCATTTTATTTGTTACATATCCCTTCTTTTATGTTGCTTATCCCATTTTTATGTCCCTCATTCCATTTCGCTGTTGTTCCCCTTCTCATTTGTGTTGTTCTTCTGGATCCCTTATTTTTTTCCCCTATCATGATTTTTTATTCCCTATCCCATTTTTTCTTCCTTTCGCCCTCCCCACTGTGGTTTCTTCCTTCTCTACTTGCCCCTTTTCCTGTTTATAATATGTTTATTTGGCTGCAGGTATAGACCAGGTGCTTTTTAGAGGTGCCAAATTCTTTTTTTTCCAGCAAGACAGGGATTTACATGTTAACAGGATTTAACATGTATTCCAACATAAAAAAAAAAAAAAAAAAGCCTAGGAGAGAAAAAAAAAAAAAGAAATCCAGTCCAACAATGAAACATTGTCACTTGGGATGAATTTCCACTGTTCATACACTTAATTTTCTTCTTGAAAGCTGCAGCTGGGATTTATCCCTGTGCTGTCTGAGAGCCTCGTGGTCCCCGTCGGGGAGAGAATAACCCACGTAACACGGTGCTTCCTTGCAGGAGCAGGGCTTACTGCTAAGCTTCCTGGTTAAACCACCTGATGGGATCAGCAGAGGTTAGCAGCACCACAGGGGCTCAGTGGCAGAGGGCTTGGAAAACAACAAGTCAGCAGCGCTGCCCTGAAAACCTGTTTTGTTTGGGGTTTTTTATCCCCTCGCAAGATCCAGTTGGACCTGAAAGGGAGTGGGAGAGGACAGAGCGAGGCTTTATCTGCGTCGGGGTTTCTGCAGCCCTGGGTGTTATCTTGTGCAGTGCCTGATAGTCTCTGGCGAGTAAATATTTTCTCCTGCGGCAGAGCAGCCCATGGAGGATCTGGGAACAAGCCAAAGAGGAGGCATTGCTGGGAGGTTAAAGCCTGAAAGGGCGGGCACTGGACTTATGCCTGGTGTTCCACCTTGCCTGCAGAACTGGGGCTGCACCAGTGGACCTTCTTTTTGGGGGAGTGTGGGTTTCCATTTTCCTTATTTCTCTCCTCTTTAGGAAAAAAGATATCTGTGAACTTTCCTGAGGTTCCCGACTTTCTAACTTACAAGTGGATTACAGTAGCACTTTAAATTGCATCTTCTTTCCTCAAGTACTGCTGCATCCTTCGTCTGGGTACCCCAAGTTATCCTCAGATTCTGCGAATACTCTTCAACACCGGGCCATAAAACAAATAGTTAATGCTATCTCCATTTTTCCCCCTTAATTAGCCTGTAGAAAAATCATGGTGCTAAGGGTAGCTATGGGGGACAAGAGTGTTTTTTAGCTGGGTTCAGTGAGAATAGATATTTTTATTTTGTTGAAACAGGAAACAAAATAATGTCAAGTCCCATCTCAATCCAAAATGAAATCTGTCTTAAATTATTTTACTCTGTAATGGAGAGCTGTGGATATTCAGTGTACGTCACTGTGAAATAAAAGAAAAAAATCCTTTGTTTAAAAATACCAAACCCTGAAAAAAAGTGAAACAATTTTTTTCAGTGTTTTCTTCCCCGTGGTTTGGCTGCAGTGACTTGACCACAACTATTTGAAATTCATCAAGCCAAATCTGGGCTGCTGGCAAACAAGTGATTTTTAAAATTGTTATTGTTATTATGTGATGAGTTCAGACTTCTGCTTCTTCAAGGATGAATTCTGTTCCTCTGGAGACTGTGACAGGGAAGAAACACGACCCTTGTCCCGAACTGGAGGAGGGGACATGTGGGGCAAGTGCCAGGTGTCACCTCTGATTTCTGGTGCTGGAAGGCCTTTGAATGTCGTGGACATGTGGGAATGCTTACCAGCAGCAGAGTGTTCCCATGGACCAGAGTTCTCAGGAAGCACTGACACAGGTTTTCCAGAGCAGCTGTGGCTGTTCCATCCCTGGAAGTGTCCAAGGCCAGGTTAGATGGAGCTTGGAGCAACCTGGGATAGTGTGGACACTTGGAAGGTGTCCCTGCCATTGGCAGGGGCTGGAACTGGATGGCTTTGAAAGTCCCATCCAACCCAAACTATTCAATGGTTCTATGAAAGCTCTAGCAGGAGTGGGAGGAACCTGCTCCAAGCCCCAGAGTTGTGTGTTTATCTTGGCATTCTTTGCATCTTCCTCTGAAGCCTCCAAGTCTTGCACTACCTCAGCACTAGGAATGAGGTTTATTTTCTTTATCATTCATACTGTATAATTTATTGCAGAAGTGCCTTTTCCAGTCCCTTTTTAAACTCTACTGCTGAACTGGTGGGTCATAAAAACCCCTCAGATGGGCATCCCTGCCCTGTGCAGGCACCCAAGAGCTGGGAATGGTGGGGCTCCACCTTCAAGACCCTTTGTTGTGAGACACCATCTGGGTGTATAGCACTAAACAATCTCTTGGTTAATCAAATTCTCCCTTACCTCTTTTCTTTCCTTTTTTCCCCCTTTTTTTTCCTGCAAAGCAGTGTAGTTTGGGCTCTCTGTTTAAAATAATCTCTGAAGTCAAAGGTACATGAATAAGAGGCATTCTGCTGTGACATTTCTGCTGAAGCTGCTGATGCTGCTCCTCTGTGCTGCACCTACAGCTCTCCCCCCGTGATCCCACTGCACTGCTGCATCCTTTAGGTGGGTACCCCAAATTATCCTCAGATACTGTGAATTCTCCTCAACAAATAATTAATGCTAACTCTAGAGGTTTTTTTGTTAATTAGCTTGTAGAAAAAAAAACGGTGCTGAGGATAGTTGTGGGAGATAAGAGTGTTTTTAGCTGGGTTCAATGAGAACAGATATTTTGTTGAAATGGGAAACAAAATAATGTCAAGTCCTGTTTCAATCCCAAATGAAATCTGTCTTAAATTATTTCACACTATAATGGAGAGCTGTGGAAATTTAGTGTACCAAACAAGTGTTGTGTTTAACAAGAGAGGGAAGCGAGGCAGGATGGAGGAGCTGGTGACACCCCAGTCACATGTGTAGCGCATGGCACATTTGGGTCCATGGTGGATGCAACAGCTGGACACAAGGAGCAGCTTAAGGGTATTTTGGGACAAATTTGAGGTTCTTGTCCCCAGTATACCAGCAGCAGCACTGAAACTCAACAGGGGCTTCTTGCAGTGCCTGAAGGGAGCCTACAGGAAAGCTGGAGAGAGGCTATTGGAGTGATAGGCCACAGAGGGATGGCTTCATAGAGGGTAGATTTAGATTTGATATTAGGAAAAAAGTAGGTGGTGAGGCCCTGACACAGGCTACCCAGTGTGTGGCCCATCCCTGGAAGTGTTCAAGGCCAGGCTGGATGAGGCTTGGAGCAACCTGGGATGGTGGAAGGTGTCCCTGTCCATGGCAGGAGGTGGGACTGAAAGATTCCTTCCAACCCAAGGCATTCTATGATTTTGTGATCCGAGACCTGGGATAACAGGAGGGACTGGTGTCAAGGACACTGACAGCAGGGAAGATTAGAACACATGCTTGGTGAATCCCAAAGCTGTCTTGATCAGGGCCAGTCCCAACTGTCCTTGCTGCTGGTGGAGGTAAATAGGCACTCCCAAAGCCCATGTTAATTTCAAAACAGATTACTTGTCATGTCCTGGAAGTACCTGTCTCTCTGTTTGCTTTGTAATAACAAACACCTCCCTGTCCTGCTCCTGCCTGCCAGGGCTCAGCCAAGTCAAGCTGCTTCATTTTCCTGTTATTAATCAAACCCAGAGGTCCCCTGGGTGATAAATGTCACTATGCAAGTGTCTGCAGCATCCTCACACCCTGAGGGTCAGCAGGCTGCTCTTCCCACCTCCATTGCTGGCTTTTTGTCACCCCTCACTCACTGCAATTTAGGGGGAATAACCACAGGTGGAGAGGGGCCACCTGGGAAGGGATTTTTTGGAGATCTGTGGCAGCATTGCTGGTGCAGAGCACCCAGCAGAGTGATAGTCTCGGAGTGATTGTAAATAAATGCACTCAAAAAGGAGGCTGATGGCTGGCCAGTAGCTCCCGAAAATTCCTGTCTGGGGAGGTGCTTGGTATTTTTGGGCTAGTTCCCTAAGGCAGGCATTTTCCTGGTGAATTGTTTCAAGCTGTCTCGTCAGCTGCTGGAAGGAGCTAAAAGCTGCTGATGGAGTTGTGAGGAGGGTTAAGCTCGTGGGCGTGGTTCATGCTGCTTGTACAAAGCAAAGGTTCAGGAGGGTCTGACCCACCCCCTGGTCCTAGGCTGGTCGTTCCTGCTACTGGGACTTTGGTCAGTGTAGTGGGTTCACAGGGAGCTGGAGCCCATCCTTGCCTCACAGCAGCATCCCTGGGCTCGTGAGACTGTTGGTGGGTGCTGTGGTGCCTGTGCTGCATCATGTCCCTTCTTGAAGCAGCTGCAGGGAGCCTAGTGCAAAACCTGGGTCAATCTGTGTATCACATTTGTTCTCCAAATTGCAGTGGGAAATTATGTGGGAGAACATGGCATGAGATCCTTGTAGGCTGAAAAATGGATTTAGGGTCTGCAAGGGCACCTAGGAAGAAACTCTTTCATGCAGAAATTCTTCCCTGTGAGGGGTGTGAGGCCCTGGCACAGGTTTCCCAGAGCAGCTGTGGCTGCCCCTGGGTCCCTGGAAGTGTTCAAGGCCAGGTTGGACAGGGCTTGGAGCACCCTGGGGTAGTGGAAGGTGTCCCTGCCCATGGCAGGGGTGGAATGAGATGAGGTTTAAGGTCCCTTCCAATCCAAACCAATCCATGGTTCTGTGATCTTCTCAAGCTTTGAGAGCTGCCTGAGATGATGCTCTTTGCCCACAGCATCACAGGGATCTTCGTTGAATTCAGGTGGTCCCTCTGACTAAAGCGGGAGTCACTTTTCCACAATGCAGTCTCTTTGCTGGGTGAAAACTGACTGTTCTGACCACATCTAGTCCATGTCTTCAGCAGCAGGAGCTAAGGAGAACACTCTGTCCAACCCCAGGTGAAAGAAAAGCTTTGGTGACTGGCTCAGTTGGGGGTCAAAAATATGAGAGTCAAATGCCTTGCTGGGGTGTCTATCAGGCTGTGACTTTCTCTGCCAAGCACAAGCTTCCAAAAGTTAGGAAGAGCATGGGAGATGCTCGCTGTGGCCACCTCTGTCATGGTGAACCTGTTTGTGTGGTGTTGGACAGGATTCCCTTTCCCCATGTACTTCTCCAGGTCTTTTGTTTGATTCCCTGACTCTTTTTATTATTTGTTATTATTTAATTTATTATTATTATAACCAGGAGCAGTATGAGGAAACATCTGCTTTTCCTCCTGCACTGAATTGTACAGAATTGTGACTTTCCCAGATTTTGCTCTTTTCCATGAGAATATTTGGGGTATCTCATCTCATGGCTGCTGCCAGTATGGGAACTGATAAGGTCAGTTACTGATGGTCCCAGGGTAGCTGTGATGTAAAAGCCAATCTGCTGCTTCTTTTATAATTCAAACATTAGAATGTAGTGGAGTAGTGCGAGTCCAGAGGCAGATTTGGGTAATTTTATTTGTTTGTGGGTGTTGTTGAGTGGGATTTTTTGGGTTGTTGAACTGAAGTTTAATTACTGAAGGTAATTAAAGATTCAGAAAATCCTGAATATACTCATTTGTGCAAGGAATTTTTCAGTTGAGCTTAACTAGCTCAGAGAAGACTTGGTAATTTCCCCTGCAACGTGGCACAGGTTTACTGGATGAGTTCTCTTTCCAATTCCGGTTGAGCAGCTCATGGTAGGCAGAATGCACAGAGATCCCTTTGAGTAAGCCAGCCTTGAATGAGAGAATTGTCTCTCCCTCAGATCTCCTTCCTCATGTAACCCCATCCCAACCAGCACCATACCCAAGGTTGGGAAGGACTGTTCCCTTTGGTTGTAGCAGCAGGAATCCAGGGAAGATTTGCTTTCAATGGTACAGAAGGTGGCCGATGTTGCAAAAACCACCTTGCTTCCTCATTCCTATTTCATCTTTCAGAAACTTTGAATTTGGGATGCACCAGAGGCTCTCCTATCGCTATCATTGTTGCACAGAAGAGCTTCATTTCCAAAAAAAGGGGAAAGCTGTGATGAAGGGAAGCAGTTGGTGGGGGAGGAGGTGAGAATCCTTAAGGATGGGAACCTTATGAGGTTTAACAAGGCCAAGTGCAGGAGCTGCACCTGGGTTAGGACAATCCCCTGAATCAATCCAGCCTGGGGATGAGCAGAGGGAGCAGCCCTGGGAGAAGGACCTGGGGGTTCTATGGGTGAGAGCTGAACCTGCCCCGGCCCTGAACCCCCCCTGCCCTGGGCTGGTCCCCAGCATGGGCAGCAGGGGAGGGGGATTCTATCCCTCTGCCCTGCTCAGCTGAGACCCCACCTGCAGAGCTGCCCCAGCCCTGGGCTCCAACAGCACAAGGACCTGGAGCTGCTGCAGCCAGTCCAGAGGAGACCACGGAGATGCTCCCAGGCCTGGAGTCCCTCTGCTCTGGAGCCAGGCTGGGAGAGCGGGGGGTGTTCCCCTGGACAAGAGAAGGCTCCAGGGAGACCTCAGAGCCCCTGCCAGGGCATAAAGGGGCTCCAGGTGAGCTGGAGAGGGACTGGGGACAAGGGCTGCAGGGACAGGGCATAGGGAGTGGCTTCCCCCTGCCAGAAGGCAGGATTAGATGGAATGTTGGGAAGGAATTCCTGTCTGTGAGGGTGGGGAGGCCCTGTCACAGGTTTCCCAGAGCAGCTGTGACTGCCCCTGGATCCCTGGGAGTGTCCAAGGCCAGGTTGGATGGGACTTGGAACAACGTCATCTAGTGGGAGGTGTCATATTGTCCATGGCAAGGGATTGGACTGGATGACCTTTAAAGATTTGTTCCAACTTAGACTGTTCTGTGATCCTATGATTCCCAGGAGGAGAGAACCAGCTGACTCCTCCTAGCATAAAATCCATCTGGAGTGGCAGCTCCAGCGTTTTGGCTGGTGGCCAAGGTATGTCCTCTAAATGCTACTACAGGCTGGTGTACAGGCACCAAAATGCTTTTTGCTAGTGAACCAGGGACATGATTTAATAGGGATTAAGCAGCCTCCACGCCTGCCCTGCTGCTGACTGGGGTGCTCTGCTCCTGCCCAGCCCCTCTTGTCAGCAGCCACCAGCAGGATGGATTACTTCAGCAGGTTGACATCTCAACTTAGAGTTGGATATGTCTTTTAGGATTACAGAGCTTTTCACAGCCCAAGTGCCCATTATATTGCCTGGGTGCCTGGAAAGAAAAGATTTCCTTCTTGATAATGGCTTCCCTTCAGTTATTTACAAAGGGCAATATGCGGCGGCCGGCACAGGCCTGTGAACGACTGTGTATGGATCAGCTCATGGTTGTGATGCTTTTATTTAGGATGTGGGCTGTGCTGTGTGCCTGCAGAGCACTGCCTGCACAGGGAGTTTTGCACCCTGGCTGCTACTTCCTTGGGATCATGGCTCATCCCTTGGGGTGCCAGAAGAGCTGGGCAAAAAGCAGGTGTTGGTTGCCTGAGGATTGCGACCTGCCAGGTGCATTGCAGAGGGGTACACGCAGGTGCATGGTGCACGTGTACAAGCTCGTCTGTCAGAACATCCTTGGTGCATGTCTTCCAGCATGGTCCCTGCAGTCATCCCGTCCTGCCCAGCTGCTAAAGCGATGCTGTGTGGTCTTCAAGGAGAAACAGTGCAGCTCCAAAGAGGTGCACGTGTGTGAAATGCCATTTAGCAATAATTACCAATCAATTGTTTAGTATCTTCACCTGGCAACATTTTCCTTGTAAAGGTAAAAAATAACAAGAATAAGGTGTAATGCGGGCTCTTGTTCCATTAGCTTATAGTGTAAGCAGGGGAATGTGGAAATTGATTTTGTCTGGCTTAAGTCACAATTTTTAGCATGAACCAGTGTGAAATAGGTTATAAAACTCAGGCTGTTCACAATTCAGGAGCTGGTGGTTGGAGGCTTTTTATGACTTGTTTCAGATTTTATATCTAGAAATGCTGGTGTGTTTGCATGTATTGAATTTGTATAAAAATCTGCGAGCATTCCTTGCTGTTGTTGCAGCCAGAGTGATGCTCCAGCAGTCTCCTTGCCCTGACATCCCCTGCAGTGAAGCATCCCACCACAGGGTGAGCCCATAAACCCACCTCCACTCACCTGATGTTCAGACAGTAGTTGTCTTAGTTGTGTGCTGTTTTTTCCTTTCCTTTTTTGATAATATCTATCACAAGCCGAAGTTAGTGTCTTTCCCCAGGCAACAAAGCCCATCTGGTGGCAAACCACTCCAACCTCACGCACAGATTTGACACACTAAAAGACTTTATATTTCTAAAGGTGATGCGGTTTGGTTTTGTTTAAAAAGAAGAAAAGAAAAAAGATCCACTTTCCAACCACAAAGAGTTGCTTATTGCAGGGAAGCAAGCTACAAAATAAATTATTGTCTAGCTGAGAATGTGGGGTTTCTGGCTTTCTGATTACTCCTCTCCATTCCTTGCTGGATCAAGCTGGCTGTTTTGGGTTGGATTCTGCAGCACTTGTCTGTCCCTCTCTTTTTACCCCCCATTTCTGTGTTTGTTTTAATGGCTCTATTTCAATGCACTGTGGTGTTTGCCTGCTGTTTCCATGCCAGGCTCATGAGCAGCACTGCGATGTGGCAGCTGGTGGGCTCTTGTCCTGTTGCTGGGGCTTTTCTGCATCACCAGGTACCAGAAACCAGACCAGAGACTGGAGGGATGATGAAATACATTAAATGCTCAGCCAGCTGTGGATGCATCAGTATCTGAAAAGCCCAAGGCTGGCTTCAACAGTAAACACTCTGTGTGGTTCTCAAAGGTGTTTACATTTTAATTAGAAAAGGGTCAGATCTGGGGTAGAGTAATTTACATTTCTGTGCTTGATGTTTTGATGTCTGGAAGGGTAGCGGTTTTGGAGCATCAAATCTGAGAGACAGACACGTGATGCTTTGTAGAGATGCAGCAGTACCTGGGTACAGGGAGTCATGGTTCATCTCTATTGCTTTTATTTTCCATAGTAACTGTTCCTGCGGATGGCTGGGTACAAGAGCTGCCTGCCAGCAGTAAAGACAAACTGCTCGTCTGGTACTCTGAGATGCTCTTACCTTGAGAAAGACACATTGTTAATTAGTTGTTGTTGGAAATGGGCTGGATGAGGAGAGGGAAAATATTGCTGCAGAAGGGGCTCATTAAAAGGATGCTGGGAATTGAGCTGTGCTGATGGCCAGGAGTTCCAGCCCCAAATGCAGACAGTCAAAGATCATTGTGCGTGTGCTGCTGTCAGAGCGTGTACTGGTGCGTGCTTGTTTGCAGAGTCGAGGCACACAAAGGGTTTCACCTGACCTGAAGGTGCTGATAAGAAGCAGATAAGAAGTGGAAGGGTTGTCCTGCACTCCTCTGTCCTGGTCTGTGTGGTCAAAGCATACCATCTCTCATATGTGGGGCTACGGGGACTTCCTCCTTCTGTGTGTGCTTCAGCAGCACAGGGAAGCCTGGCTTGGAGTCTCAGTGAGCAGGAAATGTGAGGGAGGTGATGATGGAGGGTTTGACCACGAGCTGTTCCTCCCTGCCCAGCCCCAGAGAGGCACTGAGCAGAAGACAGTGTCACCTCACCCTAGATATGCATCTCCACCTGCACAAGGTGATGTCCAACATCACTGTAGGGAGCAGAGATGGGAGAACAGTGGGGTGGGTTTTGGAGCCTGCACAAGAGATGTGAAAGTTGGTATTGGTTGCTCATGAGAGAGGATGTGATGTCCTGGACTGGGCTGAGGCCTTTTCCTATATCTCTCTGGGGTCATTTTGGTTTGGTTTTACCATCGTCTCATTCAGGCGCAAACAAATCCATGCTGCTGAGCTGTCCTCAGTTCATGTCCCAGGTGTCTCAGAGCAGAAGGGACCTGCTGGATCACAGTCTGTTATAAACTCCCAAGGGAGAACTAACACAAGATAGATGCTGGGTGTCCTGTCACAGAACATTCTGGAAGCAGGTGGCTACATTGGTACGTGAAGAATTTGCACTGCAGTTGCCTTTTATAGGAAGCATCTCTTGTTCCTAGAAAACTCTGGAATGATAAATCCCATGTGGCAAGACAAAGGCTTTCAGGGATCTATCAGGATAGCTCTGTGGCCTGTCACAGCCTGTCTCTGCAGCAGCTGGCCTGTGATGGCTTTTCTGAGAAATAAATCTTCTCTGCATAAAGGATGCTCTGCATTCCTCCTGCTTCACTTTGGAGTCACAGAGGAATGGAGGATTGGTCTGGGATTTTTTTAGTGTTTAACTGGAGAATAAGGAAGGAAGAGACATGGGTTTTCCAGTTAAATACCTTAAGTCAGTCATTTACGCCTGAACAGCTCAGGCTATGTCTTTGGAAAGATGGGCTGGAAATTTGCCCTTCATTGGGATTTGGTGGTGGTTACAGCTTTTAATAATTGAATTTCAATTCACGTGTGAAGAAGCCTGATGCATGAAGTTCTGCCTGAACTCTGTATTTTGGAGTTCTTTCCCAATGACCTTACCTAGATGTTGGCATTGAGTATTAGCTCCTGGCTGTGTAGTTGTCAGGTGAATCTGCTTCCAGCTTTCACCATTTGGGCGTGTGTGACAGTGCGGTGTTCCTGTTTCTCTTGCCTTTGGAAGCCACAGCCTTCAAAGAAACTCATCATGTGTGCAGAAGCATTTTACGCTCCTAGCATCCCTCCAATGCAAGCAAAACACTGGGAAAAGCAATCTTTTTATTTTCTTTCATTTGCTGATGCTCAATCATGTTGGACCTTGCATAGGAGCAAGGTGTGCTGTTGTTCTAATAGCAGGTCACGATGTGGGTTTGTCTGGATGAATTGGGTTCAACACTTGGATTGCCCCAGCCCCCTACAGCTCTCGGCTGGGGCAGAGAGGCTGGAAATCTGGGGAAGGCCCTGGAGATAGTGGTGCTGAGGCACCTCCAGTCCTGGAAACAGCTCTGGGCGCGTCACAACAAGAAAGCCCTGGAGGAGCTGGAATGTGCCCAGGGAAGGGAATGGAGCTGGGGAAGGGGCTGGAGCCCCAGGAGTGGCTGAGGGAGCTGGGAAAGGGGCTCAGCCTGAAGAAAAGGACGTTCAGGGGGGACCTTCTGGCTCTACACAACTCCCTGAGAGAAGGGGGCAGCTGGGGGAGTGTCAGACTCTGCTCCCAGGGAACAGGGACAGTATGTGAGGAAATGGCCTCAAGCTGTCTTGGGAGAGGTTTAGATTGGACATTGGGGAAAATTTCTTCATGGAAAGGGCTGTCCAGCCCTGGCACAGCTGCCCAGCGAGGACTTGGAGTCCCCGTCCCTGGAGGGGTTTAAAAGCCATGTGGATGTGGCACTTGGGGACATGGGTCAGTGGTGGCCTTCACAGTGCCAGGGGAATTGTTGGACTCGATGGTCTTGGGAGGGCTTTTCCAATCTAAACAATTCCATGATTCAATGATTGTGTAAGAATTATTTTAGGAAGATCTCTTCATGGGTAGCAGTTTTGCTGTAATGTTGCAGTGCCAGCATGTTTTTGCTCAGAAGCCCCAGCTCCTCACTTCAGGGAATGGTGTTTGTTGGTGGGCTGGAGTCCCTTGGTATGGCTGGGACACAGGTGGATCTCATCCCAGGGGAAGAGCTGTGTGAAGTTGCCCTGCTGTGCTGTCTTGGCACTGCCAGGCTGCTGTAGTCCAGATTTTGGAGAACTTTTGGTGTGGAGGGGAATGGCTGGAGCCTCCTCCCTGAGGGAGGATGTGGTGTGGGGTCTTCTCACCCAACCTCCAGTGAGCTGATGGAAATGCATCACTGTCCTGTGTGTTTGTGGTTTTCTCATCATGGTCTCACTGTTTCTTAAATAATTTTGGTTGCAAGTTCTAGTCTCCTGTTGCCTCCCAACCCCAAATGGGTGTCTTCTCCATTGCTGTTCTTCACCTATCAAACTCACCACTTGTTTCCACAAGTTCAACAAGCCTGGAGCACCTTTGGGAGAAAGGGAATGAACCTACAAGTGTCATAAAAAATGCTTGTTCTTATTATTTGCTGATGACGGGTAAAACTATATAAGTGCCATAAAAACTGTATAATCTTGCTAGAGCAAGAATCCCATTTAGATCACCCTTAATAACAGCTATTAATAATAATAATTATACATTACAGTAATGCTGATAATTACTGAGTTATAATAAGCAGTTTGCACATCTATTGACTTTTTCAGCTGATGATTCCTTCTTTAATGGTCATAGTAATGAGCACAACATGGGCTCTGTAAAATCACAGAATTCTACAATGATTTAAGTTGGAAGAGACCTTTAAGATCCTCTAGTTCTAACCCCTTGCCATGGGCAGAAGCATATTCCTCTGCATCAGGTGGCTCCAAGTCCCATCCAACCTGGCCTTGAACACTTTCAGGGATCGGAAAGATTTGGAAGGTAATTTTCAGACTCCCAAAATTTACGGACTTTGTGCTTGGACAAAGTAGAGGGGAGGGAAGGAGGAAGCGGAAAAAAAATTTAAACTTGAGGTTGATCTCTCTTAATTATGATTAAGGAACGTAGCTGGGGTCTGGGAATCCTTGTGATAGGTGCTGAGCCAACACAGAGCCAACGAATCACTGCATCATGAGGAGCTCTCACAACCGTTTGTTTGCTCAATGTGGGAACATATCAGCTACTTTGATGCTTAAGTGTGGGTTTGGGTTTTTCTTTGAAAATTTCTTCTTTGAATGTGTTTTGAGGGCAAGGCGAGGTGGGAAACCAGCTCCAGGCACAGATCTCCAGAAAGAGCAGGAGTTTTCCTCCTGTTGAGTGATGATTTCCTTTAGAGAGAGGTGAAGGTACCACAAAATGGCTTGGTTTTAGAGTTTCCCCCTAGAGATCCACAAATATCTTAAATAAGTGGTTTGTGTTTGTTTGCTGGACCTGGTGACTCCTGACAAACACGTTTCCTTTCAGTTTGCCATCTCTCCTGTTGCTACTTGACAAAATGCTGGTTGGGCACTGTGGTGAGCACCCCAAAAGTGGAGGCACGTGTTAGTTCTTCCTCTACTTCGCATTTTATCATGGATGTTCAAGGGGGAGCATCCCCAGGGCAGTACCCTGGACTTGATTTCCTCCAGTGACACACTCAAAAAACCCTAAAATAGGCAAAAAAACTTTGGACTTTGTAATGTGTGGCCCAGTGGGATGGAGAATAATCTCTGACCCTGCTGACTCCATCCTGAGTGATGCCACCTGTATCATATGTGCCCTGCCTCATGCCATCTCCCCATGCCATCACACCCCTCCAGCATTCGCGGGAGCCTCCTATTGTCCCAACTCTTTCTTTAGCACTTTCTGTTTAATAATTGGTGCTTTCCATTTGGTAATTGGCACTAATTAGTGAAAATGGGAGAAGCATGCCCTCCTCCAGGGCTCCACACTCTGTGGGGCTCCTCCTTTTTTCTTGACTTTTTTCTTTGTCCTTTTTATTATGCCATATGATTTTTGTTCAGGAGCTGATGTGTGATATTGATCTACATAATGAGCCTTTTTGACAGTCTGGGCACATTTGGGAATAATTCCTTGAGCAGATGAAATCCTTAGGCCAGAACTGCTCATTCTCGGCAGTTTCCAAATGAAGCCACAATTGTTCAGAAGTGACAGAGAAGAAAATATTTCAGGAGCTGGAAATTACATGAGCTAGGAACAGATATTTCCCCCCCTCCCCCTTCTCTTCCGGATGACACGTGACTCACTCCGAATTTGCTTAGCAGTTTTATACTTGTCTCAAAGCAGGCTGTAAAGACCTGTTCTTGGTGAAGGAGAGGGTGAGGGATGAAGTTGTTGTGTCCCACAATGTGTTGGGAGCTCCGGTGTCTTCTCCCTCCCAGCTACAGGGAAGGAGGAATATGAGACTTACCACAATATACTGGACGAAGGCCTAGTTCTTTCCAAACGTACAATTATAAAATATCCTGAGCTGGAAGGGACCCATAGGTATCATCCAGTCCAGCTTCTGGCCCTGCAGACACCCCAATAATCCCACCCTGTGCCTGTTATGCTCCTGGAGCTCTGGAAGCCTTGGGGCCGTGCCCATTCCCTGGGGAGCCTGGTCAGTGCCCCATCTCCCTCTGGGGGAAGAACCTTTCCCTGATATCCAGCCTAAACCTCCCCTGACACAGCTCTAGCTGTTTCCTTGGGTCCTATACCTGGTCACAAGGAGCAGAGTTCAGTGCCATGCCCAGCACAGGTCGAGGGGCTGATGGTTTCTTTTCTTCACGGTGTTACTGGCATGGAGCCCTGGAGAAATAGGAAGGAGAAGAGCATTATAAATCCCCGACATGTTCTGTACAGCTAATTTTCTGCAGCGAGAGGTTTTAAAAGTGAATTCTGTTGTGGTCTCTTGTTTCACCTCCTCACTGGACTGTTTACAGTCGCACCATTGGCTCAGCATTATTTACTGCCACTGCCCCAGAGAAGCTGTTCAGTTATCATCCTCTTCCTCACCCTTGTGCATTACCCCCAGTTTCTCACCCATGTCCAGCACAACTAGTGCTTCGGATTTATTAAATTGAGCATTTTATTGTGGGTTTTTTTCGTCTTGTGCATATGTTTAGAAGTTTTCAGTAGTTTGGGTTTTAAGCAGGAGGACAGGAAATGTGTCTGTTGTCCTTAAATGCAGGAATATTACAGAAATTGAACATTTTTTGCATACCTGGAAACCCTAAATGCAACCACCTAGGATTATTATAAATACTATTGGAAATGCAGATGTACAGCAAAAAATATCCTGCCTGTGGTAACCGATAGGCTTTGTCTGCTGGGTTTTTAAATCTTTTTTATAATCACTGGGAAATAATTCCTTGCTGTCTTTTTTGTCCCGCTTTCTCAGGCCTCCTGTGTTCCTGTCGTGTCCCCTGAAGGGATGGAGAGCTCCTCGGTGGCGTCGGCCTCCTCAGAGGCGGGGAGCAGCCGCTCACAGGAGATCGAGGAGCTGGAGCGCTTCATCGACAGCTACGTCTTGGAGTACCAGGTTCAGGGGCTGCTCACGGACAAAACCGAGGGCGATGGCGAGAGTGAGAAGACGCAGTCCCATGTCTCACAGGTGGGTGAAAGGCTCACTCTGGGGTGGGAGAGGAGCTGGGGGCACGCTGGTGGCTTGTAGGCTAGGTTGGGGATGTGTGTCCCCAGCTGACGTAGCTTTTCCAGTGTTTGGATGTGAAGCAGGACATGATAAAACACTGGGTTTGGGGCAGCTCGCTTGTTTGGGGATGTATTTGAGGTCTTCAACCTGCTGGTAGAAGATTCTCCTGATGCTGAGTTTGGTTTTTTATAGCCTCAAGATGCATCACTGGAAGTGTTCCAAGCCAGGTCAGATGGGTCTTGGAGCAACCTGGTGTAGTGGAAGGTGTCCCTGACCATGGCAAGAAGTGGAATGAGATGGGCTTTAAGGTCCCTTCTAACCCAGTCCATTCCATGATTCTATGTATGAAGGATCTCATCTCTGTCTGGTGTCAGCAGTGTTTGATCTGATCTGTCTGAGCTGTGGAGGTTTGCTGGAGCTGAGGATCTGACCCAGAGATCTGGACCTGTTTTATATCATCTCAATGTAAAGAAATTACCAAACAAAGGAATCTTTTTAAGAATAGATTTTAGTGAAGAGGTCTTTCACAATTTGAGGATCAAAGCCCTTAGAAGTGGGAGAAAATATATTTAAAAATCTAGTGATCCAAAGTGTATTTTTTTAACCCAAGGCTGGAAGATGTCTGTGTTTGAAGTGATGCTTTGGAGGGGCTTCAGCTCAAAGAGACAAGTTCTGCTTATTAATGTGTCAAGTTTTCAGAAGGAGTATTGAATTAGAAATAAATTAATAGACAAAGTTTTACATCCTCTTCCAGCCTGTCCACTGGTCTGCCAATAAGCCCAGGCTCCATCTGCATCTTAAGGACAAAAATTTCTAATTCTCATGGCAGTCCATATACAGTTTTTGCATTAAGATCCTTGACTGCAACAACCAAATGCATCTTCCAGTTGTGGAAACGACATTTTAGCCTTCCTTCCTGGCCTGCCCTGGAAAAAAGGAACTGCTGTTTTTTTAATGTCAGTTTTGAGAGTGTTCTCTTTCAAGGTTTTAGTCTAAAAGAAAAATTCATAATTATGAACTACCTGAACATGGAACCTTTCAAGTAAACCACTTTTAGAGGCACTCCAAATGAAGCAGCTAAATGTGGTTGTACCCCAGACCATTAATGCAGAAGTTTAATTAGGATTTTTTGTGGAACTCCATCAGAATGCAGCATTTTGTATGTCTAGGGCTGTGTATTGGATGATCGGCTTTTACTCTAGGTCACTTGCATTTATCAGTCCATGTCTTGATGGATGCTCTAAGAAGGAATTTTCTGTTGTCCAACAAAAGTTTTTATTTTCCTACCTATAAGAAAAAATCAGGAATTTTTATTCCTGATTTTCTCTTCCTGATCTGTTCTTAGCAAAGCAAGGAATAAACACGCATGTATCCTGCAGCTGACTGGAGTAACCCTGGTGGAAGCCAGCCTAATGGAAGGTGACATGTTCCCTCTTAATGAGAGCTAGAGGGAGAAAGATGGATTTAGGGGAAAGGCACCCGGCTGAGACCAATGAAATTGTTGTTAACTGCAAAGTTCTGCTGGCAACTAAATCTTTAATGTTCGGCAAGTTACTTTATCTCTCTGCGGTTTGTTTCCTTATGGCTGTGATAATGTTTTTCCTGCCTGAGAGTGGATAAATCCATTCAGCTGTGTGTGTGAGTTTCTTGGATGGTACCACATCCCTGGACAACTGCTCTCCTTGCTGGGGGAAGGAAGGAAGGAAAGGCACATTTTCCAAACTGCTCCCAGGGCAGCTGAATCCATCATCACTTCAGAGAATCCCAAAATGTGATGTTCCCATGATGGGGATGTCCTCAACCTTGCTCCCACCAGGAGAAAAGAGGAAAGACACAGAGGGAAAACCACAATTTTATTTTCCTGTGGACATTATAGTGACTGAGCTTGTACCTTGAGAGACCTTTCCAGGCATGTGGTTGCACTGACAATTGTTAAAGGAGGTAGGGATAGGTCTGGTAAAAGGCTCTCAAGAGTGATGGCATTGTGAGCCTGTCCAGCTGGGTCAGCAGAGGTGGCAGGAGAGTCATCATTCTCTTTAATGAGGGCAGCTCTTTAATGAGGGGAGACTGAGCTAGAACAGGCTCTCTGATGAGGGTAGGGATCATGGGCAGTTGTAGTGATGATTTATTTTGTGGCCTCATCCATACCTGTCAGGGAGCTCTCAGATGGTTGTTTGTATGGAATTGACTTTTCATTTTCTTGGCCCATCATCCTTGGTGGTGGTAGTGAGCATTGTGTGTCTCTGGAGCAGCCAGAAAGACCTCAGATGTGGGGCTGGTCAGTCTCCACTTGGTTGAAGGAGAGACAAAATGACTTTAGGATTAAGCAGCATCTTTCATGTTTGTCTAGTGAAAATTGCTTTTTTGTATTTTCTTTCCCCAGTATGATGGAGCCCTTCATTTCTTTGAGGGGAAAAAGAAAAAAAAAAAACAAAAAACCACCCCCAAAACGGCAACAAATCACTCCAAATTCAATTACTTAGGTGGAGGCATGTTGCTGCCAAACCTTGGGGCAAGCTGGCCCCAATGGCCATGTATGGCAATACATACATAATATGGCCAAACCTACAGCTTGCATTCTCATTTTCTGTTTTGTTTAAAATGAAACCACAGGGTATTGGCAGCTCAGGGCATATATCTGTCCCTGAAGCAAACTGAATTGGGAAAAGCAGAAATTTTCCATCTTTCCATGAAAGAATTCCATGGAAAACATTGATAAAGTCAAGCCACCCTGGTGTGTATCACACACCTGAGATTCGAAACCCAGTTAAGAGTCAGCAAACAGGTATTGGGGCTGGATTTTATTGCAAAGCACCCTATCAGGTGCTTTCCCACAGTTGTTCCTGCATCTTCCCTCTACCCGCTGTCAGCGGGTGGAGCATTTCCAAACCAAAGCCTTTGGGATCATCCTCAAAAAGGAGGGGGTGCCACACACGTACATCGATGCCCGCGGCTGGACAGTGTTTTCTGTGCGCTGTGGACTGACACAGCAGTTTTGCCCAGCCCAGCTATTATTTTACACAATCCCTTTTTTTATCCCTTTTGCAGTGGACGGCGGATTGTAGTGAGCAGCTTGATGGCAGCTGTTCCCCATCCCGAGGGAAGGGCTCGTCGTCTCACGAACATAACCAGGTAGGGTTTGTGTTTAGTTCCTCCCCAGACCTTTGCCTTTATTTCTTGCACTACCTCGCCTGAGAGGTGCTGCCAGCTTTCCCTTTCCTGTGGAAGGGGGAACGTGTCCCTCTGCTCGGCATCCAAAAGCTTGTTCCTGTCCAAACCATGGGAGGTGGGCAACATCGTGATGTATGGTTGGATGCTTTCACCAGGGGCTTAAAGGGGAAAAAACATGGAGTGTCCCATTTATTCCTCAAGACTTTCTTATTGCCACCTGTATGGGGAGGCTGTTTGGAGCATCAGAACTGACTTGGAAGCATGAGATGTGGTTGGAATGAGGGATCTTTGTGTAGCTGGGCTTCTCTGTTACATGCTGCAGCACAAGGATGGTGTTACAGGGAGGAGCATTCAACAGCTGAGAGGGTGAGGTGGCAGAAGAAGCAAAGTTGCACGTGCTGACAGCCTGTGTTGGTTGGGCAGTGACAGGAACCAGGTTTGAGTCAGGTTTGGTGCTTGGATGTGGTGTTAACACGAGTGAAGGGTGTTTACCAAGCACTGCTGGAAGTGGCTGTCCCTCCTCATGTGAGTACTCCCATGGAAGAGGGTTGGGTAGGGTGGGGTCTTGTGTTTGACCACTGTCAGCTGGTTGAGGATCTGCTGTGTCACCATGAGACCATGTGCTCTGTGAGAGCAGCACTTGCCTGAGGAGATGCAAGACTGAGGCATCTGAGGGAAGGGGAAACAGCATTTCCAGTTGCTGTGGCTGATGGATGTCCCACCCAGAGAATTGACTTCAGGCTGGTGGCTTTCATGCTCTTGCCTTGTTTGATGTCCTCCAGATTCAGTCCCATGTGTGGGGTCCATGAGAGGGAACCTGGGAGCCCCTTGCAGGGGGTACAAGAGACTGTACCAGTCTCAGCAGGGCATGTTGCAGCACTCATTTTGGGCACAGTTTCCTCCCACATGGACCTGTGCTGGAACTTCTGGGCTGAGGGATGGGGGCTCAGGCATCCCCTCCCTGCCATGGCCCTGGATGCAGGGATGCTGGGAGCACCTCTGCCAACACCTGCACGCAACAAAGGCATGGTGTTGTTGCATAGGAAGGTGTGTGCTGAACAGAGGTGCTGCTTCAGGATGAGCTCCTGAAGGTGCCAGATGGAATTGTAGATTTAATTTATTACAGCTGGGATCTGCTTAGAAATATTCAGCAGCAAAACCTCATCCAGGCTCCCTCCCAGCACTGCAGAGATTCAGCTGGGAGGTTGGCCATTTCCATCGAGCTTCTTTGGGTGGATCAGGGACTTTCCCGGGGGAAGAAGGTCCCTGGCTCTTCACCCAAGGGCTCTGCTGACCTGCCAGTGACTGGTGGGACCATAGGAGGATGCAGGAGTCATGCATGGGTGTTATTTTCCTGATGTCCTCCATCTGCCATGCACTCTTTTGTTTCAGCTTACATGGGTTTTTTTTGCTTTTCTTGCTGGTTTTTTTCCCTGAGCATTAAATGTATTTGATCTCCTACACGGAGCTCCTTTCCTACACACAAACACCATTCGCTGATGCCCAAGCTGCTTACCCTGTGTTTGGGCTCTCTCCCAGCCTGCAGCAGAGCTAGTAATTATCTCTCTCCATGTTTGGCTTCCTTTAACTGTGAGTAACAAATTTTCCTTGGCACCAAAGAGGAGCTGCAAGCTATTGTTACTCCATCCAG
Source organism: Orthonyx spaldingii (assembly GCA_013397795.1). Taxonomy (NCBI): domain Eukaryota; kingdom Metazoa; phylum Chordata; class Aves; order Passeriformes; family Orthonychidae; genus Orthonyx; species Orthonyx spaldingii. The sequence goes on along the minus strand of VZTJ01006363.1, from coordinate 966,439 downwards.
GCAAGCATTTTTCTCTCCCTGTCACTGATAGATTGAGTGAAACACTGCTGGTGAGGACCAGGTGCAGTTTATTACCATTTCTGGCTGTTAAGTTTTCACTACAATCTTCCAACATATTAAAAAAAAGAAAAAGATTAATAAGATGTTTGTCTTGAATTAAAATTACCAATCACTTTTCAAACCTGCTAAGGAAGAAGCCAGCTAATTATTTTTCAGTGGAGGACGGGGTTGGGTTTTCAGGGGGTTTTTGTTTTGTTTTGGGTTTGTTTGATTTGATTTAGTTTTGGGCTATTGGTTTTGTTTTGTTTCCTTTTGTTTTGTCTTGGTGGAGTTTTTTTTGGTTGCAGTTTTTTATGTGTTTGAGGGGTTGGGAGGAAAATGGAATTCCTAATTTTCCTATTGTGTTTCCAGGTGAGATCTCTGCATTGCTAGTCTTAGTTGAAAAATACTTGGATGTGAGATGTCTGCTGGCTTCAGCTTCTGTGAAAATGTGGGTTATGTATCAGTGACCATGGTATATCTCCCGTTGTTCTAACCTGGTCGTCAGAAAGGGCATTTATATGGAAAGCTAGGTTAGTCCTGGAAATGTATTCAGCATGTGGTTCATTTTCTGTGAAGACAAAGTAGTCCAGGCTTGCATTTTCAGAAGTAATTGGCTTCCTAAAGGTTGTAGGAAAGCCTAGAGAGAAGCTCACTTTCCCATGCCTGAAAATCCCCCTATGCATCCCTGAGTACCTGATGCCTTTGAAATTCTGGGCTGTAGGATCCAGCAAAGTTAAGAAAAATAAAAGAAAGATTTTTTTAATATGTGTGTGTGTGTGTGTGTGTGTGTTATGTATTTATATATACACTCTGTGTGTATGTATGCATTTACTGATTGTTGTACAAGTGTGGGTCTGAGAGCAATTTTTGAATAAAATACAATTTAAGGGTTAAAATGAGGTGTCTTGATGCAATCTGCAGTCCAGAATATTCCTAAATTCCTGGTTTCTGATGTTGGGTATCTCTGTAAAAGTGCACCCCGGACTTGTCCTGCTCTTGCGCTACTCAGTGAGACATGTATTAGCAGCTGTGTGAGACTAGATGGATGTCAGTTCCCATAGCTGGCAGATAGACATCCCATACAAAGCAGTGGCTTAAAACCAGAGAAAATTCCCCCTGGAACCTCCTGGTCTTCCCAGTTCTCCGGGCAGGTGGCTGTGAGAAGATTGTCTGCTCATGCGGAAATCTCCTTAGACACAATTTGTGAATTCATGTGCTGAGAAAATCCTGGTCTCACAATTACGTTCAGCTGATCTGTAATTCTTGTTCCCTACTGGGATCTCTCTGCTGCATGCCATGGCCATACTCCACTGAACCCCCAGAAAGTTTGCTAGATCTCACCCCGTGTGAGCCTCTGGAGCGAAGACAAGGTACTCAAAAGATTATTTGAGCACCTTACTGCCTCTATAAATGAGGAAGGCTTAGATAATGGAATAATTTTAAACCTTTTTATGTTTGGATTTTTTTTTCTTCCCCAAAAAGAGCCAGTGGGAAGTTTTTATATAATACTTTATTTGCATTCCCCTTGTGAGGCTGTGGCAAGTAGGAAGCTCTTTGATATATTTCTGAGAGCAATTCATTAAGTAAAAGACTTCTGGTATGGTGCATATTTAGGGAGCCATTAGAGCTCTCAGTACATGAAAGGCCTGGCAGGAACTACATCCCAGCTCCCCTTATGTAAAGGACATTAACAAAAACCAGAACAACTCTGCGGGTTTGTGCCATTTCTCCAGGCGGTGGGAGAGCTGAAAATCCTCCTTCCTGGCCAAGTCCCTTCCTTCCCCCATGGTGGCTGGTTATCACCCATCATCACCAAGCAAAAACCTGTGTTGTGAGCAGTAAACAGGACTTGCTTTCGTTCTACTGCTTGTGTCCATGTCCTACCAGGTGCAGCAGGAACTTGGTACAGGATTTGGGCCCTCAGAGGCTTCTCTTCTTGATGACAAGGAGCTTCCCACTGGCTTTCCACTAGGAAGGACAGGGTTAGATCGGATATTGGGAAGGAATTCCTGGCTGTGAGGGTGGGGAGGCCCTGGCACAGGGTGCCCAGAGAAGCTGTGGCTGCCCCATCCCTGGCAATGTCCAAGGCCAGCTTGGATGGGGCTTGGAGCAACATGGGATGGTGGAACGTGTCCCTGTCCACGGCAAGGGATGGAATGCAATGAATTTTAAGGTCCTGTCATTCCATGCCCATGGCTTGTAGTCATGTGTGGAAAAGCTGCCATGTTGCTAAAGCAAAGGCAATAGGAGGTGTGGGGCAATGTGTGAAGGCTGTCTCTTGGGAAACAGCAGATTTCAATGCACACTGGAACTCATTTTTAATGGAGAGTGGAAAAATCAAACTAACTGTGTAGATTTGTTTTGCAATTCCAGATAATTTTTTTTTGCAGGAGTCAGTGCTGCTTGACTTCCTGGAATCAAATATTGGGAGATCCTCCCTGGTGGATGCTGTAGAGGCAGGGGAGGTGCTCCAGTTCTCTTATCAACCTCACAGCCTCCTAACTTGTTCCAATAGTTCCATGTTTGGGGAACATGTATGGGATTCTCCATCTCATTGACCTGCTCATGTTGTAGCCCAGGGCCAGTTTGTACACTGAATTTAGCTGAGATTGGTCACCCTGCTGAGGATCTGTTGGGGCAGCTGGGTGCTGACTGATGCTACAGACACTGTTTTCATGTTTCCAAAAGAGAAAGAGAAAGCAAAAGACAGACACTGGCTTTGCCAGTGAATACATGTTGGTGTATGCCTGCCTGATGGAGGAAGAAAGTAGACTTTAAGTGGGGTGACCTGCCCATGATCAAAGAGCAGCTGTGAGAAAACCAGTCACTCTTCTGCCTGTAATTGCTGGGTGACGCTTCCACGTTTAGTGAATGCAGCCCTGCTCAATTGTGTTTGAAGAGGACTGCTGAGAAAGAAATCCAGTCCTTTAGCTAATGTATAGGTGTAACTTTCTCTAGGACTTCTGTTTGGTATTGACCTCGCGAAGCAGCAGTGCCTCTTGTGAAGCAGACACCTGCTCAGGTCTCAGGAGGTCTGGGAGGGAGATGCTTCACTGCTTTGCTGCCTACTCTGGAGAACTGTTGCTGCTCACTGAGGGTGTAAGGAGGTGTCTTCTGGACCTGGTGTCACCAGTGACTCACATGAGAGGACATCTTGTCACCCTCAGTTTCCATTTGGGTAGAGAAGACCGGTTGATGCCTGTCTGCCCATTTCAGAGCTTCCCACACTTCTATTTTTGTGAGACTTGATTTACCTTTGAGGTCTTCATCCTTCTAGGTTTGGTTGAGTAGATCAGTCAGAGCTGAAGCTCTAGGCAGGGAAGAGATTACATGAGCCATTTCCCCTGAGGCTAGGACAGGGCCTTGCTGATGGGTTTCCGTAGCACATCTGGAGTTCTAAGTGCCATTCTGAGAGCCCTCAGTGTTCCTCCTCTTCATCCTTGTGTGCAAATGAGCTATTTAGCACGTCCTTGGCTAGCATGGCTCTTGAAGTGTTGTCCAAAAACCACAACCACACAGGCTTGATCCTTTCACAGGTAGTCCAGAAAGATCATGTAAGCTTAACCTCCTACTTCCACGTCCATCAGGTCCTTTGGTCCTGTATGGAGACACAGGTATTGGTAAAACCTTACTTTCCCTGGTGGAAGAAGTGCTCAAAGTGATATTTGGTGTCCCTTCTGCAGATTAGAAAGGGCTGGGCAAGGTAGACATAGTTCTGGGAAGGGAAGGAGCAGAGCCAAAGGGGTTGGAGTTTCTGCATGACATTTTTATTACAGCTTCTAATATATGTACAGTTTTATGTAATACTTCAAGAAGAAAGAAGCTAGGAAGTTTGCCCTACTAAAATATTTAGAGTAATCTTATGGTTAGTTTGTTGTTGTTTCTTTTTTTTTTTTTTTTAGAGGTGTATTTTAAATTATTAAAATAATTAAGTCTTTGGCTTGCCTTAGAAAAATTTGAGTGGTTGTTCTGGAATAGGTCTAGGGAGATACTTGGAGTGCACTGCAAAAATTCTGTGTAACAGGAAGATTTGGCAGCAGCACAGATTGGGTACATGAAAACCTCCATTGCAGAAAAACCTCCAAAAGGGCCTTTTACACGACAGCTGCTTTCTGTTCTGACCAGGATTAAGATCGAAGTTGAGGAGTTATTTGAAGGACATCCCACAACTTGATCTAGGGATCTCCTAGGTGCAGAGATGAGACCGTTGTTATGCTGGGGAATATCTCAGAGGTTTTTGGGGCCTGAGAACTCCTCCAGGTTCCTGTTGTTTTTCCTCTGGCCCACCTATGAACACTGTACATTGAATATTGAAATTTTTACATACGATTGAACATGAATTCCATCCAGAATCCACTAATATTTTCAGGACACTTAAAACTTGTGCTGCTGCCAGGGTTGATCTGCATCTCTACCAGCACAGCCCACTTCACCCATACTTTTCGTCACTGAGAGCAACCACGTAGGTGATTACTGTGTTTCCATTTATGGCTTCTGCACTGGGGAAACTTATCTCTTTTTTTCTGCAAACAGAATTTTCAAACTTGCACTGAAGCAGCAGTAAGTATTAACTTTTGAGCTGGCAAAAGCAGCAGGATCAATTAGTTCATGCCTCAAAGAGCTTGCTGCAAAGGTGAAAATTGCAGTGTAAGTGAAACATATGATTATTGCTAATTAAAATGCAAATGTTAGATTTGACAGCTAGTTTCCGAAGGAGGGCTGCTGTGGTAATGTGTATGGGCCTGGCTTTTCCTGAGAAGGTGCAGAGCTTGGCCAGAAGGATTAGCATGGATTTGAGCAGCTTCTGGGAATCAGTCTCTGGAGGGATGGCGTTTTCACTCCCAGTCCCAAAGTGTGACTCAGAGGTTCTGTCTCCTGCTGGTAAGTGTAGACCACGAATGATAGGTGGAGGAGCCCAAATAAGAGCTGGGAGCACGAGTTCAAGGACTCTTGGGAGAATTGGGAGACACGGGAGAGCCCTGTTTTTTTGAGTACATGTCAAAGGGGCCAGGTGATGGGGGATTGGGTGAGCAGGAGGCAAGGGGCAAAGAGCTTCATGTCATTACAGCTGTTTCTTTGGTGTTTGTCAGCTTTGGCAGACAATTCTCTTCCTGCAGCACACCGGGTTTATTTAGCAGGAGTCCCGTGTGGAACACACATGGGTGGAGGATGGAGGAGGAGCAGTGCCACATCTCACCAGTGCCAAGCAATGGCTTTCTGCTGGACTCCAGCTGCCTCTGTGGGCTTGGGAGTGTGTTTTTATGGGCTTTGCAATGATGCTGGTGAAGGGCTTTTGCTGCTTGCTTGATTTGTTAAGGAACAATAATTACCTGCATGCTCTCACCTGCTCCTTGAGCATCACCCATGAGGTTGGTGTGGGCATCTCTGCTCCCACAGAAGGTCTGCAGAGAGGGTCCATTTTAGCATGAAACTGCATTGTTATAGACACAAAGCCACCAGAAATACCTGGAATTGTTTCTAGGGACTGTATTTTTGTTCTGGTGATTTGAATCTCCGTCAGTAAGATACTAGTAAAAAGTTGTTCATCTGTCGCAATTACTCAGAAATTTGGGGGAAATACTGAGCTTGTCTGTGCTGGTGAGCTTGAACTGGAGTGTATTCAGGCCATGCTCAGTTTGGACTGTTTACATCTTCAGCAAAAGTTTCAACAGTTTTTAGTGTAGCAATTTTATTTTAAAAACAATTTGGTTTTCAATATTAGTATCAATACTTGATAAAGGTAAGGAAAGTAAACAGGGCAAAAGCCCCAGGCCATGAGTTAGAGCCAGGAGACAAGCTGATTTAGTAAAATCACCTGTGGTTGTGATCTAACTGGTTCGTGCTGTATCCAGTGGCTTTTATCAGTGGATATTGGTGCATGGTGGTACCAATATCCTCATTTCTCACAAGGGTTTTTTGTGGCCAGCTGCATTTCTGGAATTTGCAACACCTTGGATTGTCTGCAGAATCTAAAAGTTACATCAGCTGAATAGTGTTTAATTTCAGCGTGTCTTTTAAAGCAAAGGGTGCATGTGCTGACCTGGTCCCACTGCAGCATTTGGCACAGAAATTTTCTGTCTGTAGGTGAACAAGATGTTTTGTGTGTAGGGTAAAATTAATCCTTCAAACATCGAGCAGTGAGGGTCCATTTCTCCCAACCACCTTTTCAGTTGGTGCACATCTTTCCTGTATCAAAAGAGGTATTTCTCACGTCTCAGGACGCCTGCAAGGTTGGCTCTTCCCGAAGGCTTCTTAAAGTGGCCTGCTTGACATCCACCAAGATTTTTTTCCATCCATGCCAATTGAACAACTCCCTTTGTGCCATTTGGTATTTCTCAGCCATTGGGAGATTTGGGTCAGGGTATGGTGAGAAGGGAAGAAGGTACTTTAAATGTCAGTGGGAATAACCACAGCCCTTCAGATTTCATTTATATACAACTTGAAAACCAGATGATCTCCTCTTTGGAAGTCAATACCACAATATATTTGAACTTGGTTGAAACTTACGAGGTTGGAGGATGGAGAATGTCCAGCTGGAGTGATGCAGAAACCAGCACTGGAGTGTTTTGCTTCCAATTCCTTGTGTTGGGAACTCCTTCCATGTTTCCTGTGCATCTAGGTCCATGGGTAGCATCACTTTAGGTAGTTTAAGTTCTTCTGTGCGGTTGTCTTCCTGCCTCATCCAAGTCAAGTGGCAGTGGTGGAGCTGGGACCTGGTCTGTGCCCTCAAATTGGTGGCCTGGACTTGGCTGCTGTGTGCAAAAGCAGTTTGAGTGGTGAATTTTTTTGGCTTTTGAAGGCCGAGGTGTCCCTGCACTTGCCTTAGTCCATGACAGCATCTGCAGGACGTTATGTAGCCCCATGAAGACGTCTGAGACATGAGAAACCCCCTTGAAGTGTCAGCTCTCACACCAGTCCTAAAACATAGGCTTCCCTTTGTTTTGCCCAGATTTTCAGAGTACTTGGAAGAGTTGAATATTCTGCACTTTGTGATGTCATGGGATTTTAATCATTTTAGGTCACTTCAAAAGCCTTTCCCAAGCCTCTGAGCAAAGCTTTTGGAGCAATTACCTTAACAATATCCACCTTTTTCCCCAAGAATCTTGTGGGGTGTTTGGCTAGAGCTGGTCAGGTGAGTTATTCTGGTTTTCAGATGAGTCATTATGCCCTGAGGGCTGAACAAGAAACCTGCAGCTTGCTTGACAGCACAACAAGTGAGAGAATAAAGGAAGACATCAGGCACAGCTCCTTAAGAGAAAAAAATAGTTATTTGTGTCATGTGTCTCCTGGTGAACTACCAGAGTTCTCAGCCATGTGAGTAACTGCACTCCAGCAGTGGGCTGAGCAGTGGGAAAACTGACTGAGAAGTTGATTTAGGCCTGGGAGGAGAATGGAATGGAATGGAATGGAATTGATCCTGAGATTAGCTCAGTAGGTCAGAGCATGGTGCTAAAAACACTAGGGCCATGGGTTTGATCTCTGTGTGGGCCATTCATTTAAGAGTTGGACTCAATGGTCCTTGTGGGTCTCTTCCAACTCAGAATGTTCTGTGATTCTGTAAAACAAATGGAATGGAATGGAATGGAATGGAACAGGATATTTCAGTTGGAAAGTACCTACAATCATCCAGTCCAACTGCCTGCTCAATTCAGGGCTGACCAAAAGTTAAAGCATGTTATTAAGGACATTGTCCAAATACCCTTAAGCAGCTTTGGAGGATGTGAGATTGATGAATATGCATAATTAATTGTCATGAAGGTAGAGAGGGTAAGTATTATTTTTCCCCATGTGTACACTAGAGCACTAGGGCCAAATCTTATCTTCATCAGAGCCTCCCACAGTGTCATCCCTTTGCAATGTGTAAATAGAGCATGCTAAAGGACCCAGAGGAAGTCCCACAATCAGGATGCTGGTCATGGGCATTGTTTTGTTGGTGCTGGTACAAGTGGCCTGGGAGCTGGAGCTTTCCTGTGCCACCAGGTCAGTGGTTTTGGAGTGTGTGGAAGGGAGTTGCCCTTGACTAAAGCGACCTGTTTGTTGTTTTCAGGAAGAGTGGGATCACAGCAGCAGTGGGAGCACAGGATCCCGGCCGGGGTCGGGCTCCAGGCAGGGCTCTGGATCCAGGTCTGGCAGCCACAGGAGAAGCAGCCAGTTCAGGCAATCGACCAAGGTATACCTGGTAGTGACATGGTGAAGTTGTGTCCTGTGCTTGCTGCTTATTGAAGGCATCCTCCTCACGACATGTTTGTGGTGTGTGTCACACATAGGTGTGGGTGCATGTCAGCTGTTAAGGACACTTCAAAAACCTCAAAGGCCTTGCTGAGGTCATAATATTGGGAAATAAGTTCCTAGTCAGCTGGTAAAGTGCAAAGGAAATCAGGGTTTTTTACTGTATTTGAATTCTTGGAGTATTTCAGTTTTGGGAAATCAAGAGATAGCTGTGATTATTTGCTGACAGGTCTTCATAAGAAGTTGAAAGATGAGTGGATGTTGTTAAAGGTAACACGTAGATGGTGTTAAATGGTGATCTTGATCCAGCTACTTTCTGTGTGAGCCTTCTTCAGGGCTAGATGGGGAATTACCTTCCTACCCTGCAAAAGAGTGTAAAAATTCACTTTTTATATGGTTTTAGATCCATCCTTGAACTCAGACTAGGGACTATTCCTGTTAGTTTCAGTCAGCCTCTGTCCTCCTGAATTCTCTTGAAGTCGCTCTCCTTTATGCATGCGTAAGCACCAGTTGTGCCAGAAGTGAAGGGCAAACTCTGAGGTTTGGAACCAGTTGTCAAAGTCCTGGTCCATTCATCCATTTCATCCTCCTGAAGAGCCTGAGGAAATAGCTTTTCCTTCTGAGCCATGCTGTGGTAGGAGAGGACCCGCAAAACTAGGTTGTATCTAGAAAGTGATAGTCCTTTCTGGTGGGAATGAGATTCGACATATCCTTCCTTCTCTGAGCAGAGATAATACTGTCTTCCTCAAAATTTCTGTATTTTTGTCTGTTTTTTTCAAATGAAAACCTGCAGTGTTCAGCAAGGAAGCCCTTAATTGGAGCCTTTTCAGACAGTTCAGTATCTATCTCATCCTTTTTTATTTTCTACCAAAGTGCAGCCAGGGTTTGTAGACAGCTGAGAAGGAGGAAAAGTGGGGGAAGCTCCTCAAGCTCAGAACTGAAAAATGCTTAAGTAACACATGGCACAGGATAATCCCTGAATTTATAGCAGGGACCCAGGTGGCCACTTGGTGTTGTTCTGTGTGCAGTGATCATCCAACAGGGTTGCAGTTGTGTAATGAAGGGCATGATTCTGTATTTGTTTCCTGGAGGATGGTAATGAGGAGCAGCGAGAGGTGGGACACTGAGCTGGGCTTTGGAAAGCTGCTGCGTGCATGCAAATGCTGACTTTGTGGGGAATTTGCTGAAGCTGCATGCATGGTAAACAGCCAGAGTCCACATGGGCTTGTCCCTGTTTGTGTGGGCAGCTACAGGGGCTGGGCAGCAGTGGATGGAGGTCATTTGTGCCCACGGGGGCTGGAGGACAGGGGTTGCGGATGTGCATTTAAACCACACTGTGTGTAGGATCTGAGTTACTAGATGTGTTATCTCTCAGAGTACTGGTGTTGCTCTTGAAAGCGTGTCTCTCAATCATCATTCCTAGTGAATTAATTAATTTTCAGCAGTACTAACTCCTGCTCGGTGAAAGAGATTATCTAAAGCTGAGGATTGGGTCACTGGGAGCTTCGTGTTAAAATTGCTGATGGTTATAATTGTAGTCCTGGGGGGACTGACAGCAAGTCACTGCTTTTTTTAAATACATGCAATTTTTAATCTTTTTTTGTAGCTGGATTTGAGAAGTGGCTTTTTGAAGTCTTATTAATAAGTGTTGGCACTGTGCTGTGAGCACTTCAGTAAGATCCCTGCAGCACAGGGCTGCAAGGCTGCTCCCTGTCCTGTGAGCTGAGACAGAAATTGGTTCTAAAGACAGGTCATGGAAGACAAAAAGGGTGTCTTGAAATGGCCACAGTGACTCATGACTTAATGACAAGGTGTGTTATCGTTGGGGCCTGGCGCCGTCTTTGTGGAGTCTGGCTGATGCTTGGAGCGTCTCCAAGAGGTTGTGGGTACATCTTCTAGGCGGACCAGGTCTGGGTGAGAGCATCCAACTGCTGCCTTGGACCTGCCTGACCTCCTCACCACCTGAAATGGATTTGTCTGCAAGAACAGGTTTCTGTTCTTTGTGTGACAGCTGTGATATCCTGCACATGTGTACTTCCATTATACTTCATTTGGATGCTTGTAAGGATTAAAAAAACTAATTCCGCTCCTTGGTGGGAGAAAATCGTGCTTACATTTGCCTAAAATAAAAAGTTCAGCTTTTATAATTGATCACGGGAGTTATTATGTATTTCTGGTAGTTTGTTTCTGAGCAGAGACTTGTCAACTTGCAGATCCCCAGGGGTTAAAATCATAATCCATAAACCCCTTGTAGGAGACTAAAAAGGGAGTGATGTGCCTGTTTGGAGTCTAAATTCGTTGTTGTGCTGGAAATGACTGCAAAGTGTAACCATCTGTTCACTGAGGACATGTGTCCTGACATTGGTTGGGAAAGTGTTGCTCACTTTGTGAGGAGATTGAACTCTGGGACTTCATTAAGAAATGGTCACATTTTTTATGAGTTTCTAATGTCTTGGTTAATATTAATAATACTTGAAAATGACAGAAGTTATATGATGGGGAATAGATGGGATCCACCTTCTCTGGCATGTGTTTTGCCAGATTGGCACCATTTGGACTGAAATGCTTAAAGAATCTGAATATGTGTGAGATTTAGAGTAATCTGAATAAGAAATGTTGAGGGGAAAATTGGTTAATATGGGATTCCCTATTTGCAATGCATTCAATCCATCCAGACTAAGTCAAGTCTGATTTCTTGAGTGGTCTTGAATGGCAAAATCCAACCTGCTTTACTTCACCCATAAAGGGTGGAGAGAGCAGCCTTTGTGCAGGGAAGGGAACAGAGCTGGGGAAGGGGCTGGAGCCCCAGGAGCAGCTGAGGGAGCTGGGAAAGGGGCTCAGCTCAGAGAAAAGGAGGCTCAGGGGGGACCTTGTGGCTCTGCACAACTCCCTGACAGGAGGGGGCAGCAAGAGGGGGTCTGGCTCTGCTCCCAGGGAACAGGGACAGGAGGAGACAGAATGGCCTCAAGCTGTGCCAGGGCAGGTTCAGGTTGGATATCAGGAGGGATTTTGTCACAAAAAGGATTGTGAAGCTTTGGAAGGAGCTGTCCAGGGCAATGGAGGAGTCCCCATCCGTGGAGGTGTTCAAGGAACGCCTGGATGTGGCAGTCAGTGCTTTGGGCTGGGTGACAAGGTGGGGATCAGTCACAGGTTTGACTCAATGATCTTGGAGGTCTTTTCCAACCTAAACAATTCTGTGATTTTGTGAATCTCAGCCTGCCCACTGGACATTGCTGGGTCTTGATTGTGGGGCAGGAGGACAGGGCTGGAGTCAGAGGTGAACTTGTGCATTGTCTGCTCCATGTTGTGCACAGCTCTGTGTCCCCAAGGCTGAAACTGTGACTCCTTGCCTTCACAGTGCACTTTTGCAGCATGGGAGGGGTCTCTGCATTGCAGTGAGCATGGATTCACACAGGAGCACAGGCTTCCTTGTGGAGAGCCAAGACACCTCTGTGGCTGGTGGTGGGAGAGGCTGTGCTGTGGTCCAGATAGCTCCTTGTGCCCCCCAGCAAGTAACCACCTTTCCCTCTCTCCTAGAATGGCAACAAGGAGAGCAACCTTGACATGCTGGGCACAGACATCTGGGCTGCCAACACCTTTGACTCCTTCAGGTAAGCTGATTTTAAAATACTTTAAGAGAAAGATGCACTCTTAAGATGGACTGTGCCTTCTCTTAGCCTTTGCCAGTGTTTTCATCCTGCTGGTACCCAGACACCAGAGAATACCCTGACAGTACTGACATCACTGCTGCTCCTCCTCCCCATCCCCATTTAGCCTGCAGCACCAAGTACAATCTATTTGAAAGCATCCTGTGTGCTTTGGAGAGGCCACTGGATGGGTTTGCAGTCCAAACACCCAAAATTGTACACCAGTACAGTTATTTGTAGTCACCCCAGAGCTGCACAGGCAAGACTTGAGTCAGCTCTGAGCTGCTGCTCCAGGATTTTACTCTCCCATTTGTTGGACGTATGTGTTGGCTTCTTAGCTGCTGGGAAGAACTCTTCAGCTGCTACCTCAGTGTGGGGAAAGCAGTGAAATATGCTTTCTCTCCTAGTCACCATTTGCTGAGTCATTGGAGCAGACAGATTGTGCAGGACCAGAGAGAACATCATTGCGTGGACCAGACCAGTTCCTGTTGCCATACCCCCCTGATACAGAGAGCAAGTATATCTTGCAGGGTGTGTTCTGTATCAAAATTAGAGGCTTACATCAACCACAAGAGCTCAGCATACCTGAAAAACAAGCAAAAATTAAAAGAAAAGGGATGCATCAATGTGAATGTTGGAGGCTCACATCCGTGTGCTCTGCAGCAGGGAGTGGTACTCCCAGAAATGCCAGCTTTCCTTGTCTGCAGGCTCTGATGTGCCCTCTGCTCTTCAGCTCTGTGGTGTTTAATTAGTAGTGGACTTCCTTTCTCTGTTTTTCCCTTTTTCTTTCCTAGTGGTGCAACGTGGGACTTGCAGCCTGAAAAACTAGATTTCACCCAGTTTCACAGAAAGCTGCGAAACACCTCCAAACACCCATTGCCTCACATAGACAGAGAAGGGTGAGTGCTGTGTCTGCAATACTGTACTCTCCAGGAAGGTCTCTAACTTCTCCCTTGCTCTAGGAACTCTGGCTTGGTGGCACACCTCAAATGGAGGACATGGGAAGAAGTAGTGGACCATTTACAGAGTTTAAGAATGCCACAATCAGTCTGTCAGGCTTCTCTGTCATCCAGTTCTGGGCTGGAACAGAGTTGTTCTCTGCATTTTTGCATTTGCTTCATAGATTTCAGTGTCTAAATAACTCTGGATCCAAGTCTCCTAGATCCAGGTGTCCTAGATTTAAACATCTCTGGATACTGGAGGACAGATCCTGGCTTAGTGGTGACCTGGTTACAGTTCCCGTGAGCGGCAGGGCTTCCATTGTTCTTCACAGCAAAAGTTCAGGAAGGAGAGAGCATCAATGTGATTCATAAAACTGTAAAAATATTAAACAGCTCCATGTGGTGGTGACAGCCACTACAGGCTTCCCTAGTATTTCTGGATTCCTCAGTGGTTGTTGGTTGGTCAAAGCAGTTAAATGTGTGCTGGCACCAAGTGTTGCTTGGATGGATATCACCAATGGATATCGCCATTTGGACGGAGAAACAATCACTCCCTGACCGGAGGATGCAGCCAGGTGGGCGTCAGGCTCTTCTCCCACGTAATACATGACAGCATAAGAGGTAAAGGCCTCAAGTTGCACCAGGGGAAGTTTAGATTGGATATTAGGAAAAGTTTCTTCACAGAAGGGGTTTTCCAGCCCTGGCAGAGCTGCCCAGGGTAGGGGTGGAGTCCCCATCCCGGAGAGATTTAAAAACCATGCGGATGTGGCAGCTGGGGAGATGAGTCAGTGATGGCCTTGGCAGTGCCAGGGGAATGGTTGGACTTGATGATCTTAGAGGTCTTTTCCAACCATAACAATTTCATGAATTTATAGATTGGGTTTTCCTCACCCTGCCACTCAGAGCACAGATGAAGGAAAAAATCAGAACAGGTCAAAAAGATGGAGTTGAGAAGATTGCAGCTAATGTTCCATCACTGCCATGTTGTTTTCAGGGATGGAAATCTTCTATTGGAGATGTTTTTCTGCTGATAACCTGCTTTTGCCAAAGTACTGGTCAGTGCCATTTGCCACTGGTCTGCACATCTTCTAGAAGACAAGATTAGAATTGTTATTAAAACAGTTGATTGGAAACAATTAGAAACATTCAGCCAGGCCAGCAATCCCACACCAGCCCAGGTTCAGCACCTGCAGGAGGCTCCTGTACTATACAGGGACAGGGACAGGGACAGGAAGACTCACACAACCATTTTTTCCTGCTCTGTAAGTAAGGTATACCGCGGGTTATAAAGAGCAATTTTCAGAACATTCGGCACAATGTAACACTAAATTTCTAAGTCACTAAGTCTCTTAGTCCAGTTTACTCCCATTTTTTCAGATGAGTTTGAAAAATGAGATGAAGGGGTCCTCTGTAAAATAAGATATAATGTGCTTCCTCTGTAAAACAAGATATAATATGCTCCATGATTGATGGCATTTGCCTGGTGATCCTGTCAGTGAACCTGCTATGTGCAAGAACGCTGCAGCAGTGTCTGTGTTGTGATTTTCCTCTGGTTCCTGCTGTATTGTGAATGCCCACATTGCAAACAGGTAGAGGAGGCAGTGTGGAGGTGAGATATTTAATCACTCCTAAGTATTACAGCTGTAAAAGTGGAGTAAGAATTAGTGTGTTTGCAGAAAAGTTCAGCAGATGTTATCAGCACAAATAGTGCATCTCCCAAAATGCATTCAGTGTAAGTAACCTGGCTAGAACAGAGAAGCACAAAGAAAGACAATATTGTTCTCATTTTTTAACTTCTAAAGCTGACTGTGTTGTGCATTCATCAGCTCTCCATGGTGAATCTGTGCCGAGATTCAGCCTGCTGAGCCTCCATGAATTTCCACCTGCTAGCTAGGCACTTTCCCTCTTGCTTGAATGGAAAGCTTTTTTTAACAATCTAGCTGTGCAATGAAAAAAATAATAGGGAATAAAAAAAGGAATATACTGTTGAGTGTGTGTTTTCAACGCTAAAAGAACCATTTTATTCCTTAGCCTGATCAGTTGCCCACAGCTAGCCATGTAGTTGCATTCAGTTGTGTGACCTCAAGTGACTTTTGCTTGGGTGAAGCGTTTTCCTCAAGGAAGTCATCAGCTTTTATTGGAAGATGCTGTTTGGTGGCACGCTGAATCATCAAAAGTGGAGCAGTTAAGAAAAACCGGGGAACTGTACTGCATTTCTGACCTGAATTCGTCTGGCTTTAATTTCCAGTGCTAGCTCTTGCTCTGCTTTTACTCTTCCAGATCAAACAACCTTTTGTAGCTGGTATTTTCTCTTCATTCCAGGTATCTCCCAAGAACATGTATCACTTGAGTTTTTCAGGTACTCTAAGGAATTTCTCTCTCGCCTCTTCGAAACACGACTGCCGGTGCTGCCTGTGGTCCTGTAGCTGGGACTCAACCATGCTGTCTCTAGAGGAAATGTACCTTCATCACTCTAATCCCTGCCTCGTCTTCATCCCCTGCCTTTTTGCCACAGTTCAGCATCAGAAATTCAGCCTGGGACAGTCCCCACTCTTTTCAGATGACCTTTTCCTACAATACACTTGTGTTCTGCCCCTGCAGCTGGCATTATTTGTCCCCAGATGTGTGACACGATTTTTCTCATCTATATAAATACATTTATATCAATATTTTTTTCATATTCATATTTCTGTATATTAACACACAATATATTTTTCCATTTGTAAATCGAAGTCAGGATTTCATCTATGATGAAAAGTCAATTGTTAAGCACCTCTGATTTTCTATAAATACAGAATGGTGTGGGTTGGAAGGGACCTTCATGATCACCTAGTCCAACACCCCTGCCATGAGCAGAGAGACCTTTTACCAGGGTGCTGAAGCTGATTGAGGTTAATTAAATTGCTTCCCTCCAGCTTGCTGGTTTTTGAGCCTGGTGCTGCAGCACATGCCATTTTTCTCAATTTTTTCTCCCATTTTCTTCAATTCCAAGATCTGTTTTTCTGTGACTTCTAGGCACTGATTACCTGGGTCTGCTGCTAACAAAGTCTCTACTGTATCTTATTTAACAATATCTTACTTCAGACAAAACATACTTTATCATTCTTGCATAATAAAAAAGATTATCTCTGTTGTTTATAAATGTAGAAGGATGATATTTATTGACCATGTTTTCTTTTTCTGTATCGTCACAAACATCTACATCCAGCCAGTAATTATCTTTGGATTGTTTTTTTCCTTTCTTGATCCAAGAAAGTCCTTCAGCTGCCAGTTCTGTGTATGGTGTGTGTGTTTGACTTCTCACCCTAATTTCTTTGTCTTTCAAATGATCTGTTTATATTTATATCGATTGCTGCTTCCTACCTGAGGTGTGTGTTTGCGCTGATTTTTGACACCTTTGTCAGCAGGGTAGCTGGAGCTTCCGGGGAGACCAGCAAATAAGCAGTGCTTCAAAGGAAATGTTTTTCATTTACTTTTTTGTGCTCTCATTTCTGCTGTCCAGGTGGGCTGTGCTTTCAGTTTTACTTGGTCTGGAAATCGAGTCACCCTGTGCTCAGGATTGCCTTTGGTTTTCTCACTGCTGCTCCTACCAAAAGTGTTTGCAAGCTGTGGCAGATGGTGCAGGTGGAGAGGACTGAGCAAGGCATTTAATTTTAGTCCAACAGTTTTACGCCTGTGTGGGAGTGTTTTGGAGGCACAGCACACTTGCTCCAGAGACAGCCTCTTTGTTTCCATGAGGGGCCTTTGCAGTAAGAACTGATAGTCCCCTTGTGCCATAATAGAAAATTAACTGTGTCTTCTGCGAGTTTGCACGTGCTTTTATTTTGTTTTCCTCTTGCCACAGGCTCGGAAAGGGGAAGTATGAGGATGGTGACAGCATCAACTTGAACGACATAGAGAAAGTCCTTCCAGTGTGGCAGGTAGGTGATAAGGACATCTGCCCCTGCCACAGTGGAGACCAGCAGCAATGCCTTCCTTGCTTTGTGTTCCCTTAGGAAACCCTCCTCAGGAGTGGGAAAGCTGCTGGGCTGTGCTTCTTGGGGATTGGGATGGAGATTTGTGCCCGTGGTTTCAGGTGTTAGTACTGGGCAAGGCAGTTACCATGCAGACATTGTTGGGAGGTGATACACTGAGGGCAGTATGTACTTATGTACAAGTACACTGGGCTCATATGTTTAAGAAAAGGAGATTCTGAAAAGCATCAGCCCCTCCTGACAGCTCCAAAATAAATTGCTGTTGGGAAGCCAGGAGTGCCTGTGTGCTGACCCAGGTATTTCCCCTTTGGAGTATGTCCATATTTATATGCAGTGATAATCCATGTGTGTGTTTTCTCCAGCCTACTCCTTCCCCAGATCTCTCTTTATAGCCCAGTTCTGGCAGTTCCGGTTAAATGACCTCTGATGCCTGGATGTAAAGGACTGGCAGGATGAGACCCCTGCAGTTCAGAAGTCAGGTTGAAGAAGTCAATTTGTCAGCATCATATAACTTTTTAATTTTACAGAGTCCTAGTCCTCAAAGGAGCTGAGTGCCCTGAGCTAGGCAAGTTTCTGAGGATGCTCGGTGTGTTTTTGCTGAAATCTCTTTGCCTCTAGAGGCAAGGATGAAAACATCTCATGTGCTGTGGTAGTGTTACTCTTTTCAGTGCTGAGCCAAGAGCTCGCCAGGCTTCTTGCTCACGCATCATGTGAGGAAAGGCTTTGCTCATCCTGCAGACCATGTGACAATCTGCCTTGCTGTTTCTTTTGGTTGAGCTATTTGGCACTGAATACATGGAAGAGTGAAGAAGGGCAGCTGACTTTGGCAGGGAGAAGCACTGCCTGCAGCTGCTTCCTGCTCAGTCTCTTCCATGTTTGGTATGTCTGGACTTTAGGTCACAGGGAAAAAACATCAGGTTCAGCTAATACAAACCCCATTAATTTTGCAAAATAAGGTTAGTTTCCTGGGGAATAATTGGAAATGAGGAATCAAACCATCTTTGGTGTGAGGAGCTGATTTCTTTCAAGAGGGTTTTAATCAACAGCTGTTAAATAAGCCAGGTCCTTCTGGTCTGGGTATCATTTCATTATGTCCTAAGAGTGCATTGCATACAATGAATTCATTCCAATGTATACATTAATATCTGGCTTAATTGTTAGTGTGACATGTCTGAGCTGGAAGACCTAGTGCGAATGCTGGATTTGATGTTTTGTTTGTGCCTCGAGGCAGACTCGTGCAGTGCTGCATGGATTTGGAGACATGCTTACCCTTGGCATGTAGTCAGTCATATGTTTCTGTGGGAACTAGGACCCAGGTCGCTCTGGGTGAGGGTTTATCTTGTTCAGCATGGACAAGTGAAATACTTGCAGACAGCTGGTTTAATCCTGACATATCATTGTTAACTGGATTTGAATGCAACCGTACAATGCTGACAGTGGTTTTACTGCTCTTTATCCCTTGTTTTAAATGGCTCTGTGGAGCAGTGGGGGGGCGGCGGGGGGGCAGGGCTTAAGGGAAGATATTCCCTTATGTGGGGCTGTGAAAGGGAAATCCCTCACCCCTAGGGTTGTCCCACACTATTAAATTTGTGAGGAATCCTGAAGAAGAGGCTTTTCAGGTTGGTGATACATAAACTTCTGTGTTTGAGAACTCATGGGTTGCTTACAGCAGGCATGCACAGGTGGAGGGGCCAACCTGAGCATCCTCCAGCCCTGCTGGGGTGGTCTGAGCATCCTCCAGATCAACTGAACCAGTCCAGGCATCCTGCAGCTCCACTGGGGTGGTCCAAGCATCCTCCAGCACGACTTAGATGCAAATGTTTTGCTGGTGGGTGTGCTTCAGCAGCTGTGGAATGGTTAAAAGCACCACATTTGAGAGAGGTAGGGAGTCTTGCTTGCAGGCTACCTGGAGATTTGTGTGCCTTTGGTGTTATGGTGTGATAGACATAGGACATGAATCTAGAACTAATCTCCAATGTACATCTGAGTGCATATGGGTATCCCACAGAGAAATGTAGTGATGTCCCTAATTAAGCAGAATATTCTGGTTATCTGGAGGATAAGCAGACTGTTCTGGATATCTGGGTGTTAATATCCCTATACATGAGTTTTTCTGCTGGAATCTATCAATAGTATTTTAACAAAAAATTGCAAGGAAAGCCTATGACTATTTGGCAATTAAAAGGTGGAAAAATAAAACAAGCCCAAACGACCTCCCCCAGATCCTCTTCTTTTGTTTGGAATTCGTGCATCCCAGTCCTTGGGGATGCTCTCACAGCACGGTATGCTCTGCCATCTCGTGGACATGCACAGGCTCCACAATTTCTTCACCACAACTTGTAGTTTGAAGCTCTCTCCTGCCCTATCCTTTCAAAATCCATCTGAGATGCTTGTTTTTACTGGTGAATAGGTTTTATTTTGGACAGCTTCATGGCTAGGAGCTCATGAAGTCATTGCCTTGGCTCAGCTCATGAGCCATAACCTCTTCATGTCTCCTTACACACAAGAGTCTGCAGTAGGATTTGGGCACTAATTCACCAAAGTGCTGCCAAAAATTACTCTTTTGAAGATAAGTGGTCTACATTAATGAGATCTGCTTTTTACTGTACACCAGAGAGCGTCTGCTGTGTAGGGAAGCGCAGCTCAGGTGCAGAGAGAGTCTTCATCATTCTCTCAATTTTCACCTCAGCTGTTTTGTTGAAGGAGACCACATAACCACCTTGGTGTCATGAAGACATCACAGGAAGGGCTGAGTCACTGCCTATTGCTTTTACTCCCTTTGGCAAACGCTTGGGAAGTCTTTCAGGCTTGGATGTGTCACATCCGAGTACCCTGGTCCCAGATTTAGTCTTCAGAGTGCTTGGCAAGCAAGCCTTGGCAAACTCTACACTTACCAGAGAAAACAACCCAAGAGGTCATGTTCTGCAGGATCAGGGGATCATGGAATGACTTGGGTTGGAAGGGATCTTAAGGCTCATCCCCTTCTAATTCCCATGCCATGGGGACCTTCCACTATCCCAGTTTGCTGCAAGCCCCATCCAACCCAGCCTTGGACACTTCCAGGGATCCAGGGGCAGCCACAGCTTCTCTAGGCGAGATCCACCCCTCTCCTTCCTGTGGAACTGCTGTAGCTCACAAAGGACACAGGAGGCTGTATGTCACAGGGATGTGCTGTGAATGCTGCTAGACACAAGCAGAGAGTTTTGGGACATGTCCCAGGTGGTTTCTTGACCAGTGTATTGCAGTGTTTGGCTTTCAGTTTGCTGGACTCATGCCTTCAGGATGGGCTTGCCCTCCTTTGAATGCTGGGACTGTGCTTCATTGCCCTGCTGCTCCTTGTCTTGTGTTTTAGGAGGTAGAAATGTGGCACTTCTGAAAGGCATATTGGGCTTTATTGTTGTAATGAGAAAACTTGGAAGACGGCATTGATATCATTTGGTTTGGCATCTTGCTGCCTTCAGCTCATCTCCTTCCGTTTCCTTACTGATTCTTGACCCTTTTTGTCATATTCTTGCAGTTACAATAAACTGCTTGTTTCTCTTGTGGCTGCAGTCGTCATCCAGCTTCCTTGTTGGAAGAGAAACAAGGGAGAAGCTTCATAGGAGAAAGGCAGACTAAGTTCTTCACATTCCTCTTAGCACCACTGTGTTCCTGATTTTGTCCAAACAGGCCTAGAAGCACTGGAATTCCTGATTCGGTTTGTAGTTCAGTTTATAGGTGCTTAGGCAAATAGATTTGTTATTTAAACTCTTTTGTTTTTCACACATGCCTGTGTTTGAAATCAAAAGCAAACAAGCTGCGGGTTCTTCTTTCAGCCTTGATGTTACGCTGCTTTTCTCCTGGTGCTGAGAACCACTTGAGGAACCCACAGGCAGCTTTGGTCATTTTCCTTGGGACCCCTCCTCACTGACAAGTATTTTCAAGTCAGACCTTACAGATCAGTGCAGAGATCTTGTGAGTAGAGGTAGGACCTGTGCATGGGCTGGTCGCCTGGGGTTCCTGCCCCAGGTGAGGCATGGACACAGTGGGACATGGTTTGTTGCACCTTAGTGGGGAGTCTAGGAAGGGCTGGATGATTCCCATCTGAGGATACCCATGTCCTTTCCCTGTCAGCTCTGTAGGGTGCAGAGATGGACCAGCTCACATGTGGATTTGGTCAGGTATGGAAGCTTCCTGAAGAGAGATAAAGCCAACACGGGTGTCCAGGGGGAGAAGGGTAGATCATGGGTGAGCATCCCCTCTGCTGTCGCTCTGCTAGTGAGGAGGGGAGATTAGTGTCCAGCATTGGTGTGAGGGCTTATTCCTGGACCCTGCAGATCACTGATCCTTCCAGGGAGGTAGTAGCACGAGAGCAGGTCTCTTTGGAGCTCACAGATAGGTCTTTGGTGGTGTGGTGTTATTTACTATCACCATACAGAGTTGTCATCCTCTCCACCTTCTCTCTTGCCTGCTCTTCCTATGCTGGAAGGCTGGGCAGTTCCCATTTTACCCAGCACATTAGGCAACCCAGATTCCTCCTCTTTCACAGCCTTGGCCATAGCAACGTGGCCCTCTCCTAGCATGCTATTCTGTACTGGTGGATCTGGAGTGGGCTGATCCCTCTGCCTGGCATCCCCTCCCACTGGGAATGACCTGGTCAATGTGGTGTGTGCCCCATATGTTCTGTGTCCCTGCTGTCACTCACCATGTCTAACCCTGATATCCTTTATATGTCCACCAAACACTTGTGAAAAGGTTGGGGTGGCTCACTAGGAGCCCCAAAATGGGGAGATTACTTCTCCCCGCCCCCAGTTCCTGCTGGAGTCTGCCCAGAGTGTGTGGGCATGGCACTGCCTTCAGAGAAGGTTTCTTGCCTGACAAGCCCATATCCCAAGGGTCTTTCCAATACTGTAACAGGTAAAACCACTGTGGAAAGTCCCTGTCAAAGAGCCAAGGCTTACTTGAGTATAGGTCGCAACGTATTGGGACTCAGAGCTCTGCTCCTGAGTAAAAAGCTTTTGGTTTGCCGTGACTTCCAGTGAGATGCAGTCTTTCTGTGGCCCTTTTGTTGTTGCATTTAACGCAACTGACAGTGAGCATCACCTGGGGCAGAGAGGGCAAACTGCCGTGGTCACCTGTAACGCCTCCAGCATCACTTCTATGTCAGAATTAAGGGCACCATTGCCAAGGAAGGCAGATGAGGCCATGGAGATCTCGAGAGCACTGGAGAGGAGAGGTCTGGGCCAAGACTGTCTAATGTCCTATGCAGGTCATCACCTTGCATGTTCCTGTGGGCCTGGGCTCTGGTAGTAGAGTATGTTCCTTATGATCCCTGAACCAGGTTATAAACCGTGAGGGTTTTATCAGACATGCAGGAAAGTGAAGATCTTCCAGTGATTTTTTCAGATTATGATGGTCTTTCATACTACAGAATCAGAGAAATATTGAGGTTGGGAAAGATCCATAAGGTCACTGAGTTCAACCATGCCTGCAGCACTGCCAAAGCCTTCACTAGCCCATGTCCCCAAGTGCTACATCCACATGGCTTTTAAATCCCTCCAGGGATGGGGATTCCACTACTGCCCTGGGCAGCCTGTGCCAGGGTCTGATAGCCCTTTCCATGAAGGAACTTTTCCTCATGTCCAATTTCCTAATATAATATGATAGCCTTATTCAGTGCATAAATGAAACACTAGAGAAATGACCAGGCACTTTGATGTTTCCATTATTAGTTTTATTATTATCATTATTATTTTTCTCATTATCATTATTTCAATTGTTGTTGTTACTATTATCATTATTATGGTTGTTGTTGTTATTATTATTATTATCATTATTATGGCTCAGAGTGGGTTCCTGATTGTGGAAATGTAGATAGGCTCTCCCTTCTCACGACTGGTGTTACTCTTCTGGCTGTCAGGCCAATGCTGACTCATAATTCCTGGGGGTGTCTTCCCAAGCTGGTGGGCACAGAGATTCTGTTTTGTAGTGGCTCCTGGAGCTGCTGCTTGTCAGCTGGTCAGAATTAGGGCCAGGTTGCCATGCTTACCAGGATGGGAGGCATTGGGGTGCTCTCACATCCCAGTTGAACTGACTGGTCAGGAATTTGGGTTTGGGATAAGCAGGGAGGGAAGGTGGAAGGGACAAGGGTGGTTTGTGCTGCACTCTGAGGTTTGGCAGTATTTGGTGGCTGAGGAGACAGTGCTGGTGGCGGAGGGGAACACTGCAGCACTAGAGGGCACTGCGGCTTCGCTGCACGGCCTGGTATACGGCTCTGGGCAGCGGAAATGAGGCTTTTCCAAAGGCTTTTTCCAAGCAGAAACCCCACTCTGCAATGTCTCTCACCCTCCTGTGACAGGTCATGCTGCTCTCCATCCTGCTGTGTTCACCTCAGGCTTGGAGTGTGTGTCCAGCATGGGGAAACCTGAAGGTGTTTCTCTGTGCCTGGGGCTGAATTTGAGAAATGTGAGACACATTTTGGCTCTGAGCAGAATGAGGTTAAAACTGAAGGTGTCTGTGACCCCCCCAGGTACCAAAGTCCTGAGGGGGTTGGTTCTTAGGGATTAGGCATGTCCCATCTCATGACTCCGTGGAAATTCCACCTTTGCACACACAGTCGTCAGCTCCGTGTATCTCCCACGGGGTACTCTGGCAGGGCTCAGTCTGACATGATGCTCCTCACACCAAGGAGCAGTTCCAGATGTGCTGAGGGGTTCTTCCTTCCTCTGGAAGTGCTGCTGCCCTGTTAGGGGTGGGATGTTCCCCTGAACACCCACATTTCCATCTGTCCCTGTCCCCCACTTACCTTGTTGTACCTACCCAACATTAAGGACATGCCAGCCTCAGGAGGAGGGAGATGGGCACCACTGCTAGACCATCACTGTTCCTTAGATCTCAATTTGCCAGGCACAGGTTTGTACCACAAAATAAGATTAATATTGGGATGTGGTCTGCTTTGCAGCTTTTTTTCAGGTCAGGATGATGAAGGGGTGGACACAAAGAGATGTCGGGACTAGGCTGGGCTTATCAATAGGAAGTGGCGGTGTTTGAGTTCATGACCAGGGACCACAAAGAAACAGGAGTATGGGAGAGCTGTTCCTGGGAGGATGATGAAGAAGGATCCTCTATTTTACTTTTAAGGAGTCCACACACAGTTTTAGACCTGTGAACTGCAGTTTTCTGGGGAATTAACTAGTTTGGGCAAGGGGAATTGTTCTGGGGTATAAATAACAGCTCAGTAGGCATTTCAGGCTCAAAAATGTCACCACATTATGCTCTGACTTGAACACACCAGGGAGCTACTTGGATTTTTCCCAGCTTTACAGCTGACTTCCCTTTCAAAAAGGGTTGCTTTTATGCAGCTATATAATATCCAAAGCAAACCTGTTTTGGTTTTTCCCAGTCATTTCTATAGACTCCAAAACACACCCCTCAGACCCTGCCTGAATGTTAACTTCTCAGTAATATTACATTTTCTCCTCCGCTGTTTTCTCAGAGGATTCATTAGAAAACTGAGAGGCTTTTTGCTGCACTCCCTTGAATTTGCTGAATATTTTCCTGCAATGTGGAAGTAATATGGAGGAATGATTAAATTTTTTAAAATGTTGTTAGAAGTAGCCAAAAAAAAAAAAAATCCAGATTTCTAAAGATCCCAAGTAAAAACTCAATGTCTTTTTGGTCAAGCAGCTATTTCTGTTGGCTTGGCTATTTCTATATCCTAATCCCCTTCCCTGCTCTCCATGAAAGAGATGAATTTTCAATAAAATAAAGGAAAGGAAGGAATTTTCTCTCAAAAAAAAAAAAGGCATACCACAGGACCAGAGAAGGGAGACGTGCATAAATCCCCGTTGTCGGAGGGACCTGGAGAGCCTAGAAACACTTCGCTCTCTAAAAATCCTGCTAATGGGGGATGTCCTCATCCCTGGTCCGACAAAATAAGAGGTTAATGTTTCCTGTCACATTTATAAATTTCTTTTTAACCAGAAGATGCTCCCCCACCCTTTTCTGCTGCCTTTCCTCTGATGTTGTGGGAATAGAAAGCAATACAATAAATGAGACCAGAAGTTCTTAAAATGCGAATTTCCTGCCCGGAGGCAGCAGGTAAGTGAATCCCATTCAGCTTGGAGAGATATATATATAGCTATGGGTGTAAATATAGGTATTTAGTGACAGGGTAAGTGTTTATTGCAATGCAGGGTGGTTTGGTCAAAGATTGTCATTTAAGTGGGAAATTTATTGGTGCACACGATGCCTGGATGTCTCTTCCACGGTGAAAATAAAGACTGTTTATGAAAGGATTAAATTATGTCCTTGCTGTGGTAGCAGACCAAGCTCTGTAACCCAGAGGTCCTTTTAGTCCTACGTTTGTATTGTCCCTCATTTTATGATTTTAAAAGTAGTTTTGGTGGTTGGTTTTTTTCAAGATCATAGAATCATGAAATGGTTTGGGTTGGAAGGGACCTTAAAGATTGCATCATTCCAACTCCTCTGCCATGGTCAAGGACAATTTCCCCTAGACCAGTTTGCTCAGAGACCCATCCAGCCTGGCCTTGGGAAACTTCCAGGGATACTCCATTAACTTCTCTGCTGGCTCTGGAAACGGATTAAATGTACACATGCTGGCATGGTCAGTGAAAGAAAACTCTGCCTTTGCTGGGTGATGGGCTTGAAGGATTTCATTGGGGCTAATAGGAATAGCGAGTGGAATGTGGTCTCCACACCTTTGGCCACACAATCCTGCCCCTGTGTCCATGTCTCCCAGGGTTATTTCTCTTTATCCTTCTCCTGTTTCTCCTGTGGAAAAACTTCTCATTGTTGGCTTGCTTTCTTTTTCATTCTTTTTTTTTTTTAATAATTCTTGTAATGTATGAGCAGAGAAATCACTGGAGAATGATAAAGCTTCATTTCTTCCTGCTTTTGTGACCCACTTCATTATTTCATTTCTCATTGTATATTCTTCTGAGGCACCCTGTCCAAACGGAAAGAAAATATGTGTGCTTATAGGAGCTGTTTGTTTCCCTTTGGCTGGGAAAAATAAGACCCCTTGGCTGGACAAAATAAGCAGGTATCACAGAAGATATGGATTGCTTCTGCTGGTTAGTTCTGGGGAAGGGACTGCTGACATCTGCTATATCATGCATCTGTGAGCAATGTTATTTCCTAAAGCAAGTGGGGTGTGTGCACCTTCAGCTGGCCAGCCTTCCTCTTGGTGCTCTGCACAAATAAAATATAAAAATACATACTCCTTAATTTTAGGTTGCTGCACGTTTTCTAGATAAGAATGAGAAGATTTGGGGTCAATAGTTGCATGTACATGGTTTGAAGGAGCAGCAGGAGAGATGAGACACCCTGTCTTGCGGTTTCATGATTGTTCCACAACGATAATCCAGACCAAAGGCAGTTTTTAAGATCCAAGTGTGAAGCAGATTTTCCCTTCTTGTAATGCAAAAGAAAACGTGACTTCAGGTTGATCGCCAGGTTTCCAGCCTGGTGGCACCATCCCACTGCAACTGCTGAACACCCTGAGCACACCACAGAATAACAACAGTGGCTACTCTGCTCCAGCCATTGGGCCTGTGTTCAGTGAAAGTTTGGGTTTTCAAAGTTTTCTTCTTGTTTGGGTTGTTCCCATCCCTCTTGCCCATGGAGCTTGTTCAGGCCTGCATCTTAGATCTTACAACTGCCTGACAAGAGGGTATTGCTGGGGAGAGTCAGTCTGTTCTCCCAGGTAACAAGCAACAGGACACAAGAAGAAACAGCCTCAAGTTGCACCAAGGGAGGTTTAGATGGAATATTAGGGAAAAATTTCCTCATGGAAATGGTTGTCAGACATGGAAATGGGCTGCTCAGGGCAGTGGTGGAGTCCTCATCCCTGGAGGGGTTTAAAAGCCCTGTGAATGTGGCACTTGCGGGCGTGAGTTAGTGGTGGGCTGGACAGTGCTGGAAGAATGGTTGGGCTTGATGATCTTAGAGGTCTTTTCCAACCTAAATGATTCTATAATTGTATGAGTCTGTCTCTGGTGTAGACAGTGCTGGGAGGCATCAAGGATGAAGAAGCTCCAAGACTGGCTGTGGTTGTGCAACTAACTCAGCCTGAAGGTTATGGAGAACTTGGGGACTAGGCAGGTGGCTATGGATGATGGCTGGTGCAACCAAGGTACTAAAAAATTATCTCCTTGCATGCAGATTTTGATCTGGAAACACATCTGGTCATGTGTTTTGATACCTGGATTGTTGTGATAAAGTTTCCCCTTGTGCTTTATTTTGCTGTCAGAGCAAACCCAGCCCTGTGTGCCTGAAGTCTTCGGGAGGCAGTGCAGTCCCTGCAATCCCTGAGCCAGCAGTGTCCCGGCACAACAAGTCACCACCCCGATAAGCACAAAGGCAAGGAGTCAGGCTCACACTGAAATGGTATTTCAGCCAGAAGGAGCAAAGGGGGTAAAAAAATACCCTGACCATCAGTATGTGAGTGGCCACCCTCATGTCATGCGATCACAATATCGGTTTTCTATTTTATTTTTTTTATGGTTGGCTTAACAATTAAAAGGCTACACTGCGCTTTGGTTTTTCCAGTCTGCTGCATCGTGTGACCCCGGTGACTCCGAGCTAAGCCTCGTTATATAATGGTGGGGTGTTTTTTTGGAAAACCTCCATTTAATCCTTTCGGAGCAGAATTTGCTGTTTTTGTTTTCTTTCATATCGTCGTCTTATTTCTCCCCTCCGCCTACCCCTTCCCCGGCGGGTGCACGCTGGAGGCGTCAGTCTGGGAGCAGGGTCCTTTCTTCCCTTCTTTTTTTTCTTTTCTTTTTTTTTTCAAATCTGCAGAGAAAGGAAAAAAAAAGGTTTATTTTCGTTTGCTTGGGTTACAGCGCCTTTCCCCGCCATCGGGGGGAAGGACTACGTGATGTGCAGCAGGTATTTTGTGAATGGAGCACAACCCTGTGACTCCCCGTCGTTTGACCGAAGGGGGAGGCAGGGGAAGGAGAAAGAAAAAAAAATAATAAAAACCACCACCCAGTGACTCCATCTGACTCGTTTTGGCTGGAAAACTTTTTCAGCGCCATGGTTCTTAAGCCAGGAGGAAGCTTTCTTCTGGCCCAAGAACAATAAAGGGGTCAGCAGCCTGATCCTCCCTCCTACACCCTCTTCCTTCCATTGTGAGGGGTCTGTGCAAATATCCCAGGCTGCTTCTGCTGGGGCCTGAGGGAACTGAGCCGCACATGTGACATTAAAGAGAGACTCTGCAAACTCAGTAATCCTGCGAAAAGGAAAAAAAAAGAAGAAAAAAACAAGATGAAGTCTCAGAGGAGCGATATTTCTGGTGTAGTGTTATGCCTGGAGAAGTTACTGATAGGTGTTTCTCATGGTGGGGGGAAATCTGTCCCCTTACCCTGCCTTAGGTGCTCCTTCACGATGCCATGGCAGCATCTTCCCCACTTAATCAACAAGTGGCCAAATCCTCACCCAGGGAAGGTGAACGCTCATGTCTCACCAGCCCTGCACCTCCTCCATTTCTTGGCTTGTCCAAGAGGGGGAATTTCTGCTGCTCCTGTAGTGCAGGTGCAAAGCCTGTGTGCTGCAGGTGTGCAGTCTCCAGAAGGATGGAGTTGAAGAAGACCCAGCTGCTTGACATGTTGTGCTTGTTCCAAGGATTCACCACCACCTGGCAGCACTCACTTTTTCAAGTCAGCACTTTTAATGACATACTGCTTGGATGTGTATCACAGACCATGAAGGTCTGAGGCAGCAATCCCTGGGCTAAAAGGTCTTTGAGAGGTGCTGTAGGACCACAGCAATGTGCCCACCAGTCCTGTCTGTCATGAAGGCCACCTGCATCTCTTTGGGAAGGAGGTCATAAACTGGTCAGAGGACTGCTGTGGTTTCTGTGATACTTCTGGTGAATCCAGAGCAGTCACAAAACTTGCGGCCCACACTAGGTTCTGCCAACAACATGAGTGGTGATGCTCTTTCCAGGTGGTATCTGCCAGGCTAGATGGTATCACCTCCCAAAGGAGAAGGTGAGACCTGTGACCTTCTAAGAGAGGTTGAGTTCATTTTAGGAGGCCACATCATGCACTGAAAACCTGATGCATTTGCCAGAGGAGAGCATTATGATGCTCATCAAATTGTAGGAACCCACCTTTTTTTTTTTCTTTTCTTTTTTTTGGACACAATTAACCATCTAACAGCATGTGTGACCTCGCCTGGCCACCTCCCACCTCACTGGCCCTTGGCACCACATGGCCGCGTGGAACACGGTGGCGATCTCGCCATAAGGCAGTTCCTGCTGTTACTATCTCCTCACTGTGTCGATAACGCTTCACTGGCGATGGCCAGGATTTCCTCGCACTACAGAGCTTTCCTGAGGATCAGCTCTGCAAGCGACGGAGGAAGCAGGCGCTGCAAGATTGCTCCTGGCTGCTGAGAACCCAGTGGCCGACTTCAAACGTACGTGCGACCTGACATGATCCAAGGATGCCTCGCCCACCTCGCCAGGGTGGGTGGAAACTCCTCTTCTCCTGCAAGTGCTCCAAGAGCTGAAGCAAGACCACACATGATTATGAAAGCCTGTCAGAGGTGGGGGAGAGTTGTTCCGTGTCTAGCCTGGATTTCTGAGGGAACGGTGAGAATACTCACGACCAGGATGGAATTCAGGGTCTCACCCTCACCCCTCTTGCCCAGCCACAGTGTTGGGACTACACATGCTACACAATTACTGTTAGTTGAGAAGAAAACTGTTTGTAGTTCCATTTTTAAGTACTTGGGCAAACAGATTTGTTATTTAAACTCTTTTCTTTTTTTACAAATGCCTGTGTTTGAAGGTAAAAGCAAGCAAGCTGCAAGATCTTCTTTCAGCCTTTTCTCCTGGTGCTGGAGCAGCTCTCTGATCCCTGCACAGAGTTTAGCTCCAGGTTTTTGGTGGTGCTTCCAAGTATAAGTGATCATTTCATTGGCTGTGTTGACCTGGGTGGAGGGCAGGTGAAGTGTGACAGAATTCCAAGATAGAGCTCCTTTGCTGATATTCCAGAGAACCAGTGCCCAGCTGCCCATGGCCAGTGAGGCCACAAAATTGGAGTTAAAGTAGCTCCAAGAGTTGCAAGTGTAGCTGAGGCTGGGAACCTGCTGAGTTAGAGGTGGAGCTCTGGGACTACTTGACCATCCTGACATTCCTGTCTGAAGGAGAAGAAAACTGCCTTGTTTGGCTTCCACTTGCTGCATCTTTTCCTGGCATGATTTGCATACAAGGCAGGACTTGAATTTATTCTATAAGTCCTCAACATCTGAGAGTTATTGGTTCAGGAAGGGCAAAGCTGCAGTGCAGCAGCTGGTGGCTGTGATATAAGGTAATTTTCCTGACATGAAGTTGGATTAAAAGACAAGGTGTTTTGACAGCATAGAAGTCTTTCTGCATGTGAAAATTGCTGATTTAATGGTCACCTAGAGTGATGTACAGTTTGGATGGAGGAATCCATGCATCTTTCACAGGTGCTTTTCCAAAGGCACTTGGTTATTTGGTGCCTTTGCTATGTTTAGCACAGGTAAATCAGAAGTTAAAGCCCTGGTGGGAAGAACTGACTATTCAGGAGCAGATGGTTATGCAGCAGAGGATGATTAGAAGTGAATTATATGGGGACAGGTAAGGGTTAGGAGTGGGACTTGGTGATGATCCTTTAGTCCACTGTCAGGTCCTGGCAAGTTGCTGCTCCTTGATGAGCACAGTCCTGTTCCCAAAGAAATTGACAGAAAATCTCCATCTTCTGCATCCAGATTTCTAAACTTCTGCTTGTCTATTTTGTCCATGTCTTTCAAGACTTGCCTGTGAAGCCTGTTTGGAGTGGCTGCCTGTTTGACAAGAGGGCTTTCACTCTGCCAGACCTGCCCACCTGGCCATAACCAATGAGGTAGATGCTTCCCTTTGGAAGCTATTTGACATCTTGAAAGATTCCCCATGGGGTGCTGCAGTTTGCTGTGGGGTGGGTTCATGGATCTTGTGTTGCCACGTCTCTCTTCTTCCCCTGTGTGGTCACCAAGTGGCTTTTTGGATCTTAACGTGTGCAGAAAGACACGTCCAGGGGATGGGTTCGGGGTGTATCCTGCCCTGGGAGGTGAGGGCTGAGGTAGCTGGGAGTTTCTGCTGGAGCTTTAAGGAGTCTCCCCGTGCTGGGAGCTGTGTACAGTAGGAACAGTCATCAGCCTCATCTTACGTGCGCCTCGTCTCACTGGTTAG
Source organism: Orthonyx spaldingii (assembly GCA_013397795.1). NCBI lineage: Eukaryota > Metazoa > Chordata > Aves > Passeriformes > Orthonychidae > Orthonyx > Orthonyx spaldingii. The sequence continues at coordinate 935,400 of VZTJ01006363.1, read as the reverse complement.
GATCGCTTCCCCCATGGAAACCATCAAGAATTTCCGTTATTTCCTTTCCTGAGGCTTTGTTTGGGTGGGGATTTCTGGAAGGTATTTCACAGGCAGGTATAATTAAAGAAAGACATGCTTTGCCTGGAGGCTTGACAAGGTTTCTTTAAAGCCAGGCCTTTAGCGTGGTGGCAAAACAGAAACCGTTTGTTTCCCAGTCCAATGGAGGGGAGGCTGGGGAAAAGGGGGAGCTAATCAGCTGGGAATCATCCCAGTTAAATGCTGCACACTAGGGTTAAGGCCCTTATCCAGCAAATCCTTGAAATATGTGCTTAATTTTAAGTCCCCCTGACTTCAATCTGTTTACTCTTGTGCTTAAGTTTAAGCATGTGCCTAAGTGCTTGGCTGGCTGCAGGCCAAGGCAAATAGTAGACTTAGGAGCAGAATTGCATAAAGTAAGTGCTTTACTGGGCTGAAGTTCTGTGGGACAGCGGGTGCCATGGCAGGTCTGGGATGCTGGAATGGGACAGTGCTGTGTTTCCCGGCTCCATCAAGTTATTCCATGTTGGGTACCACAGACCAGGGGCTGTGCTCGCCTTGCAGGGATCATCCAAATAGTGCAGCCTCTAAACAGGTACCTGAATTTCAGCATCTGTGCTCCTGTGTTCTGAAGCCATCAGCCTGACCTGTAGCCTTCTGTATATCACAAACACATACATGTTTATGTATATAATTTATTTCCTCTTAGTTGAGGGAAAGGATCATGTTAATGGAGGAAAATATTCTTGATTTTATCGTCAAAGAAGGAAGGAGAGCAGATTCTATGACCTGACTAATAAATCTTCACAGGAATTTGTGTGGCTGCATTAACACAACAAAAAGGACTCCTGTATTAGCACAAGCTTTTATAATGGCTTTATCTTCTTCTTTCCTGTTCCAAGCTAATTCCTGAAAGCCTTCTTCTAATCCCCCATTTTGCTCATCCAGCCTGGACTTCTTAGAATGGCAATGGGTTTTTTTTCTTCAGTTTTAATCTACAAATGACAGCACTTAAAGCTAATAACTATAGCCATGGCACGCACAAAAATGAAAAACCACCATCAAGAAAATAAGATCTGTGTTTTTTGAAAACACCACTACCAGGGGTTAAGGGAAATCTGCAGCTGGAACAAATACAACACTTGTCTAACTTCCTCAATAACTCTGCCAGGGGAGCGGGCAGTTGCCAGACTGAGGAAGCGTGGTTAGCCATTGAGTCTTTGAAAGCAGCTCCATTTCCCCCTCAAACCCATGGAATTTATATTAACCTCCAGCTTTTCTTAGCTAGTGGGAATTTTTTTTTTTAATTTGCTTGAGTAAGAACCTCACTTTTGTTGTTTTGGTTCACAGGAGGAGCGGAGGAGATGGTTTCGCTCCTCGCGCTGTGCTCATGCTGGCAGAAAGCCAGGGATGTTAAATGAATAATTTCTGGCAGTGATAAGGAGAGAAAGGTTGAGGCTGCCAAGCACAGAGTCACAGATGTCTGATGGTTTGGTTTTGGGAAGGGCAGGCTTGAGAGATCCTGGCTTGCTGGGTTGTCTCCAATCCTAGAAGAGAAGCAGACAGAAGGAAGGACCCCATGTGCCTTTAGCATCTTGTATATGGGTGTAAATGAAGTGGGCAAAGAGCAATGTCACAGAATCACAGAATGACTTGGGTTGGAAGGAACTTTAAAGATCATCTCATTCCAACCCCCTGCCATGGGCAGGGACACCTTCCACTATCCCAGGTTGCTTCAAGCCCTGTCCAGCCAGACCTTGAACACATCCAGGGATGGGGCAGCCACAGCTTCTCTGGGAACCTGTGCCAGGGCTTAATCACCCTCACAAAGGAAGAATTCCTTCCTAATATCTTACCTACATTCACTCTCCTTCAGCTATGTGAGAATGCCAGTGAAGATGTCTAAAACCACTTTCAGTGAGATACTTGTCTACCTAATTTAAGGCCACAGGAGATCTACCCAGGTGGGCGTGAAGTGTAGCGTGGGAGACCTCATTTTGCATCCTGGGGCTCCCATAGGGTCCCTCTGTGACTTCACAGCCACTTTGGAGGCAGAGTATCTGTAGGATGCTTGTGGCTGTGGTGCTGATGGTGGTGGGCAGGAGTCCTGGGCAGAGAAAAGAGCTAGCTGAATGGACATGGAGGATGTGCTGGTTGCCAAAATTGTCATCTCCCTGGTGGCATCTCTCCTTCTGAGTTGCTCATCACACAGTGCATCTGCAGTTTTCCTGTCATGCCCCATTTTGCTCATTGTCCATTCCAGTCTTGCTGGCCACTATCTCGGCCCTTTCCAGCTTCTGGAGCTGAGCCCATCACAGGCCCAATTCTGCCAGCTACCAGGGCATCACTGAGATTAGAAAGCAGATGAAGAAATTGTCGTGAGGAGGGGCAACATGACCCAAGACATCCCAGTAAGCAATGTCTTTGATGCTGGTCACTTAATGCATGAAAATGTATCCAGGAGTTGCGTGGTTTATTGAGTTTTGGTCCAGATTCTTATGGAATCATATAATTGTTTAGGTTGGAAAAAACTTCTAAGGCCATCAAGTCCAATCATTCCCCCAGCACTGCCAAGGCCACCATTGATCCATGTCCCCAAGTCCCACATCCATATGGCTTTTTAACCACCCCACGGATGAGGACTCCACCACTGCCCTGGACAGCCCATTTCCATGTTTGACAGCCCTTTCCATGAAGAAATTTTATCCCCACTTGGATATGATGAAACACCTGAAGGTGCATTCTTGTGATCAACATGAAATTAATTGAAGAGGCTTCACTCAGCACCTGATAGTCATTACAAAAGCACCTGTAACTTATGCTTTCTGTGGCAGGAAAGCTGATGTTTGAATGATGCCACAGTCAAGTGTCATGTTTGAGGTTCAGACTTGGCAAGAACTGGGAGAACGGATATGGCCTTCTTGCTGCCTTGTCCTCTATCAACTTTATATAGCAAACAGTTTTTCAGGATTTTTTTCTTGGTGGAGATGCCAGCTCCATTTCTAGTGTCACACGTGGACATGTCCTTTCTTACTCCTGCCATCCCAACTCACTTCATCTCTACTGGAGAGACATGGTCAAGCAACACGCCAGGGTGCACAAATGGGAGTGGTGAGCTTTGAAGAGCACAAGGGACAGGAAAAAACAGATTGAGGAATATGACAAATATAGAGGAAATGGATATTTTAAAGAAAAGTGAGGTCCCAGAGGGACTGAAATAGCTTGAATTATAAATGTTCCAATAGCAACCTCATAACACTCTTAAGACCCAGGTAAAGCTGTTCTTCTCTCACCCCCAAGCTGGTGGAAGCCAAGGAAAATGTAGGAAAAGCTTTTCAGAGTAGTGCAGCCCTTTCTCAGGATGAGCTGGGGCTACCTGGACAGACTGCAAACCAGACAGCATGTGTGGTGCCTCCTGGTCGCAAGTGATGTGGGCAGTATTTATCCCAAATATTAGCTGAAGAAGGCTCCTTTTCCTAGGGAAAAGCAAACCCAGGTCACCAGCACGATTTATTTTAGTGATTCTTTAAATATTCTGCGTTTAAGGACTCCAAGCAATGGTGTGGTTATATCTATACTTACTGGATAAATGTATTTATTTATGGATGGGATGCTTTACTGCTGACAGTACAGTTTGTTTTTAAGCCTGACTAGTGTAGAGGAAATACATACAAATAAACAATAAACCTAAACAACACTAAAATAACATCAGTTAAAACAATTAGAGTTACTTCCACTTGCAAAGTATTGTTCCCATTTTGCTACAACATGGGAAAAAGCTCCATTTCCTAAGTCAGCTTGTAACTGATTTGGGATTTGCGGATTCTGGTAACAAAAGGGGATTTCTTTTGTCTGTTATTTATACTCTTCCTATGGCACCGTGTCGGCGTGTCTGGAGCACCCTGTCTCAGTGCAGCAGTGTCTCCAGCCTGTCCCCGTCTCCGTGCCTTAGCTGGGCCTAGTTGGGCTTCTCCTCCTGCCCATCCTGGTTGTGCTGCTGTGAACGTGTGTGTTTGCAGAGGCAGTTCCTCCTAGGAGACTTTGTCCTGGTTTTTAAAGTTTTATTATCTCTGAATTATGTATAATTCAGGAGCTCAGGGGCCAAGAGTTAAAAATAGACCCCGGAAAACATGCTGTCAGTAATCAGCAGAAGGTGTCAAGGAAGGTTCAGGCCATGTTTTAATTGGGATGTTTTGCCTAATTATTTTAATGCTTTAATTGCATTTGCATCCTTCACTCCACATAGGGAGTTTCATGCTGGGTTGTTCTGCCATTCTCTGTGTGTTTTGTGTCACCCCAGAGCTGGCTGCAGAGGGATGAGGTGGGACAGCTCAGGTACCACCAAATATTTTGTGTCATTTTCAACTCTGTCTTGCCTTCAGCTTTGTGTCTGCTCTCTATCAGGAGCCAATAACAAACACCAAGAGAGGTGATGGAAAATAAGAATGATACTTCTTTGGGTCTGGGACTATATGAGTAGAGTCTGTGGTTCATGAAAACACCCATTATTCTGTGAGAGGTGTACACCAGACCATTCACACTCAGCAAGTGGGAATCCAAGAGGTTGTGTCCTTGGGGCAACAGGGTTGGGCAAAGCCCTGCTGCAGGTGTTTTTCGTGACAACTAAAGAGTGAAGTTTAGCTCTTACAGTCCTGATCACAGTCACAGCCATCTCACCCTTTTATGTGGAAAGTCTCCTCCAAGGTGCTCACCACTGAGGCCTGTGAGCTGCAGCTACATGTCCAGCCTTTGCTGGCAATCTGTGATTTATGGTGTACACTCCAAAGATGCAGTTAACCAGGGAATCCTCCACACTGAGACATCTCTCATGGAATTAGAATCACAGAATCACGGAATGACCTGAGCTGGAAGGGACTCGCAATGATCATCAAAGTCCTGCTCCTGGCCCTGCACAAGACAGGTCTAAGAATCCCACCCTGTGCCTGAGAGCCTTGTCCTAATGCTCCTGGAGCTCCTGTCTGGGGCATGTTGCGCTATGCCATGATTCCTCAGGCCAGCACATCCTACTGTCAAGGTCCCACAGAGCATCTCTTCTCCACAACAGAACTTCTTAGATCAGTGGTGGCAAAACCCAGAGAGTTTTGCTCCTTTTCCAGCTCCTGGATGGCTGAAAATTAATTTCTTTTTCAGTCCTGTAGTTTAATTTAGCCCTGACTCCAGTGACTGAGGTTGAAGAAGGTGTCCTCAGAGGTTGCCAGGACCCAGGAGTGCTGTGTTTTGGGTGAGGAAGGATGGTAGAGCCACAACCATCAAGTACTGTAAGGGTTTACCTGCCTTTTATCTTGTGTGGGGAGTATTTTGCAAAATTGTTGCACTTTCTATTCCTTAGATGTTCAGCACCAACTGCTTGCTTATTCAGAAGCAACTCTTACTGTAAGCACCTTACAGGATAATATGAATAGCTTGCAATTTAAAGGAACAGATTTATCACTTACGTTTTAACAGAGAGGAAATCATTTCTGTGTGGCTTCCTGACAGTGTTTGGTGTCCTTCCATGGCCTCCAGACCAGGTCAAGGCTTTGGTTTGTGCCTCAGCTCTCTTCTTTCAAGATGTAAAAAATTCCCCTCATGGGTGATAAACCAAAGCGGTGGGAATTCCTAGAAGAGGAAGAGGCAAGTGGCCTCTGAGGAGACTGCTCTGCTGGAAATGCCCACAGGACTTACAGGTATTCATGTGTCAGTGAATCATGGAATCACAGAATGTTTTGGGTTGGAAGGGACCATAAAGCTAATCTCGTTCCAACCGCTGCTATAGGCTGGGACACCTTTCATTAGAATCACTTCCAGCAGAAATGCTGGCCTTGGGTGGATAGTGTTGATGGGGGTGCTGCCAGTGGCACCTTTGCCATGTTTTTCATGTGTAAGGGGCTGGCTGGGATGGTTGTACTGAATATATTGGCACATTCAACCCCATAGGCACTCTGATTATGAGACTGGCACAATAAAAGTTAAATATATTTAACAGCTCTGTACTGTCCTGGACTTCCTTGCCTTGGACAATCCATCCTATAGGCAGATGAAAGCCTTTTTGTAGGGTGTTGCAATTCACTGTGTGGGTTTCTGCTGACCATTTCTGGAATCACAACATATTTTATCTTTTTACTCTCTCTCTAGCCTTGGTATTTCTGTTGTTCCCTTTGCACGGGCAGATGGGGCGTCCTCGATGATTCCAACCCCACCTCACCCTTCTCATTCCCCCAGAAAATAAATCCCACCCTGAACTTCGTGTGCAATAAAACCGAGTGAAACTCCCAGCTCCTACCTCAGGCCTAATAACCTGTTTGTTCAGTTCAGGCCTTCTGCAACCATTTGTTTAAGATAAGCAAGGGCAGATGTTTCTTGAGGGCACAAAAGGCTCTTGAGATAAAGCTCCAGCGGACTGATCCTTTGCTGTGGCTGGATCATTTCCTTCTCTCATCACCTGAGCGTTGTTTTTTTTTCTATCAGTCCAGTGCTTTTCTCAGCCTTCTGTTCACACTCAGAACTTCAGTGTTGCTCTTTCCTATTCAGGTGTCTTCACCTACTTGACGATCACAGGCTGGTGGTGTTTCTGCTGCATGGGAAATGTCCATGAAAAAGGCTGAATAAACTGTTACGAGTGAAGACAGTTGCTTTGTAGGGTGAGGTTTCACATCTGAAAGTCAGACCGTAAAACCACAGGGATAAAGCAGTGAACCCAAACCCCTAGAAGCCCCTCAAATCTTTGTGAAACACCCACGAGTTCAGCCACCTCAGGCAACAGCTGCACTTGGGAAGTGCACCGGTGGAGGAGGAGAAGGAGGGAGGGTGCAGGTTGGTCCCAGATAGGACTATCGCTTTTGTAAGGCTGTTGCTGTCAGATGCCAAAGGAGTTGTGATTTGCTGCCTCAGGGTGGTTACAGAAGAACCAGTGGCAGCAAAAAGCTCTGCCTCATTCCTGCTTATCAAATTGTGACTTGGGAGTGTTCATGGAAAAGAGGCTGGACCTGCCCCAGTCCTGAACCCCCTGTGCCCTGGGCTGATCCCCAGCGTGGGCAACAGGGGAGGGGGGATTCTGTCCCTCTGCCCCTCTCAGGTGAGACCCCACCTGCAGAGCTGCCCCAGACCTGGGCTCCAACAGCACAAGGACCTGGAGCTGCTGGAGCCAGTCCAGAGGAGGCCACGGAGATGCTCCCAGGCCTGGAGCCCCTCTGCTCTGGAGCCAGGCTGGGACAGCTGGGGGGGTTCACCTGGACAAGAGAAGGCTCCAGGGAGACCTCAGAGCCCCTGCCAGAGCCTAAAGGGGCTCCAGGAGAGCTGGAGAGGGACTGGGGGCAAGGGATGGAGGGACAGGACAAAAGGGAATGGCTTCACTGCCAGAGGGCAGGATTAGATGGGATATTGGGAAGGAATTTGTGGCTGTGAGGGTGGTGAGGCCCTGTCACAGGTTTCCCAGAGCAGCTGTGGCTGCTTCATGCCTGGCAGAGGGGTGGAACTAGACAGTCTTTAAGGTCCCTTCCAACCTAAATCATTTTAAGATTCTACCAATTTACCATCATCAGTAAAACAGGCAAAACTGGGGCCTTCCTCCAACTTCTTCAGATGATCCTGCTGCAAAGGAGACATGAGAAAAATCATGGCAAACTCTTTCTTGTAGGAGGGTAGCACTAAACCCAACCATTTCCCTCTTCTGTTCCTGCCTCTCTTCCTCATGTCCCTCCCAAGACAGTATCCTGCAATTTACTGATGGAGTGTGGGGTGGGATCAGCAGAGGAATGTTGGAGATGGGCAGGTATCAGTGGGGAAAGAGGTGGAGGCTCTTGGGTTGCTGCAGAGTGCCATCAAGATCTTGAAAGCTTTTCATCTGTTCTTTGGTTAAACTTTGAGTAAATCTGTCTGGGGGGCAGCATTTTGGATTCCCACAGGCAGGTGAACAGGGATGAAGCTTGGACAGACACCTTCCTAAGGAAGTAGAGCACAAAAAGAGAGCATGTGGCCTTCAAAGCTGCTGCCTGTGACCTGTTTGCAGCAATTCCAGATGACAGGTTTCCCTAGCTGGCCATATGACAGTCACCTGAGCTTGCCAGACATTACCTTCTTCAAGAGTTGTTTTCCCAAAAAAATCTAAAAATGTGTATGCACTTCACAACACAGCTGAACTCTTGGGAACTGGTCCAGAGGCCAGACCATTCCTGAATAACCCTTCTTTTCCAGAGCTTTTGGCCCTTCTTGTTAGAGCGTATATGTTTATGATTTAAATTGGACTGTATATGCGTTAGAAGTCCCATGGGCGTCTCAGGTTCTGGTCCAAGCTTCCCACCATGCAAACCACAGAGTGTTTAGCTGCAAAACTGAAAATTAGTCCTATTACCAATCCTTCCTGTGACCATGGGCTCATTGTGCTTTGCCTTTCCCACACCCCTCGCTTTCAGAACCAGCAGCACTGAAATACTGGGTTGTTACCTTCTCCAGCCAGTTGTGAATAAATATCAAAATAAAACCTGTATGAGAAAGAGACCAAATGTGATTTTGCTGCCCACTGAGGAGTTGCAAAGCTGCCTGTGAAAAACATGAGCACCTGAGTTGGATGGTGTTTCTGGCCAAAGCAAGAGAAAAACCCATCCCTCTTGTAGACCCACTGCAGAGCAGAGTGTGGTCTTTTGCCTTGAGGGACATTTCCCTTTGGCTCTATTCAGGGAGTTTGGCCTCACAAGGACCATGTTTGCTGAAAGATGTAAGAGCTGCATTTCCGATCCACATTGTCCTCAGTGAGCTGGCTCTGCTGAAGGCACTTACATGGCTGTCCTGCATCACATGTGGTGGGCAGCAGCCTCGAGACAAGAGCTGTGTTATCAGAGCTCTCACCATGCCCTTGGGATTCTGTCCCCACCCACCCATCACCTTTGGTCTTCTCCAGCCACTCCGCCCTACTTGCAAGTTGCTGATATTTCCTTTTACATCAGCTCACTGCACAAAAAAAAAAAAAAGTCAACTTTTCTCCCTTCCAAATTTAGCTTTGTTTAGGCACCAAAATAGACAAGAGTAGGGATCGGTGACTGTTTTTTTCCAAAACATTGTCTCATGACGAGGACTGAGGAAGGGAACTGCTCTGCTGGAGAAGGGAGATGTTTGATTTTCGTAAATGGGGACACGAAGTTCTCCTCTGTTCAGGCACAGGCAGTGTCCAAGAGTGCTCCTTGGATTAGGAACTTATTCCCATGTAATTAATTCATCTCTCATCTCGTTGACGTCACCTGGTGGTGAGTAGACATCTGAGGAAGCACAGGGATTCTCTGCAAGGAGGGCATGCAGGAATGCACCACTGTACATATGGTTTCTAGTTGGAAAGAGCAGAAAGGCAGCTCCTGAGGCTTTAATGAGGGCTTCACTAGAGGAAATTGGTCCTTGTGTGGAGCAGAGATAGTTTCGTTTTTCCAAGATAATTGTATTTCCACATGTGTCTGCAATGCAGCTTAAATTCTTAAAAACACGCTGAGCATTAGCCTGCTGTGGTAGTACAACATTTAGAAAAAGCCTCACTAATTATTGTACTATTTTTAACCTCATTTCTTAAACTAGCTCTGCTGATGGGATTGGGCTGTGTGTGTCTCCTCCTTCCCCTCCTTTTCTCATTCAGTTTGGTATCTGTTGGCCAATTTCAAGTAATTTTTCAGAGGAACAGAGATCTCATTGATACTGAGCTCCTTCTATGCATTCAGTGAAAATAAAATGATTAGGAAAATGGGGAACACTCTAACCATAGCCCTCAGTAATGAAGAAATGTCAGTATGAGCACCCTGGTCTAGTAGAAGGTGGGTTGGAATTGGATATTAATGTTAATGTTCCTTCCAACCCAAACCATTTTGGGATTCTTTGATTATAACCTATTATAGAATCATGAAATTCTAGAATATTCTGAGTTGGAAGGGACCCACAAGGATCATCCAGTCCAACACCTGGCCCTGCACAGACACCCCAACAATCCCACCCTGTGCACCCCTGGGAGCGTTGTCCAAACGCTCTGGAACTCTGGCAGCCTCGGGGCTGTGCCCATTCTCTAGGAAGCCTGGGCAGTGCCCCAGCACCCTCTGGGGGAAGACCCTTTTCCTGTTATCCAGCCTAACCCTCCCCTGGCACAGCTCCAACTGTACCTTCGGGTCCTGTCCCTGTCACAGAGAGCAGAGATCAGAGATGTCCCTTGGGAGGAGCTGCAGTCCACAGTGAGGTCTGACCTCAGTCTCCTCGAGGCTGAACAAGCCCAGTGACCTCAGACACTTTCTCATGTGGCCCCCCCCAGACCCTCCACCATCACTGTTGCTCTCCTTTGGACATTTTCTAATAGCTAATATTTAATTAATACTCTAATATTTTGGTATTAGATTACTAGTCAATAATATTGGAATAATATTCTAATATTTTGTCTCAGTGAGTTCTTTATGGCTTGAAGTCTGGAGGAGCAAAGCTCTCCAAATGGGAAGGTTCCAGCTGCCATGGGAGCTGTAGGTCTACTGCAGCAGCAGTTTCTCCAGACCTTTTGCAGTGGTCAAGATGGATAAAACCTATCTGTCCTCAGCTTAGTGGTGCCTTCTCTGGCCTAAATTCATCATCATCCCCAGTGCCTTTCTCCTCCATTGCATCTTCCACTGCAAAAACTCAAAATACTATTATCTCAATAACTGCTATTAAAATCAACTGTCATTTCCAAAGGCTCTTCATGCAGAAAGAGAGGGACTTTTTCTGAAGTCAGTGTGTTATGTTGTCATGCCAGCATCACAAAGCTGCTGCTGTTTGAGGCACATCCCCACCCAGCCCTTGCCCTTGCCCTGGCTGCTCCCTCATGGCCCCTCACACGTGGTGATTCCCAGCAGTGGCTGGAGCTCCAGGCTGAGATAGATAGTGATGGAAATAAAAGGAGCAACTTTTACAGGGCTTTTATTGCCAGCTAGGGAAGGACAATACTGCATAAATAAAATTCATTACGGTTATGACAGCTCTGTGGTCCCTGGAAAATAAATAATACGCTGCACTTACGTAGGGTCTTTCATCCAGAAACGCCAGAGCTCTGTGTGAGAATTAACAAAGCCCCGTCATGCCCATAGTAGGATGGTAAATACAGCATCCCTTTTATCAGATGAACAGACCACGTCAGAGTCGGCATCTTCAGAGAAAAGAGGGCATTGGAAAGGCAGCAGCTGGAGTTACACACAGCTCTTCCACTGCCTTGGCTTAGAATCACAGAATCCTAGAATGGTTTGGGTTGGAAGGGACTTTAAGGTCATCTCATTCCACTCCCTGCCATGGACAGAGACACCTTCCACTATCCCAGGGTGCTCCAAGACCTGTCCAAACTGACCTTGGACACTTCTAGGTATCCAGGGGAAGCCACAGCTTCTCTGGGCACCCTGTGCCAGGGCCTCCCCACCCTCACAGTAAAGACTTTCTTCCTAATTACTAGTAAAAAATTTCTTCATAATATCTCATCTCAATCTCCCCTCCTTCATCTTGGGCTAGGGCACGTGATTTACCATCCTTGTCTTCTCAGTTGTTTTCTGTAAGGTGGATCCCACCTGTCCTCTCGCAGCGGTGGCATAGGCTGACTCATTCGTGGTGGGCAGGCTCAGTGAGGTGCTCCTCATGTGGTTGCTTCCTCCCTACTGGCATGAGGGCACGGCCCCAAAAGATCTGCCAGCTGTCACTCCTGTTGGCTTCTCCCAGTATCCTCAAAATGATGCCAAGCATCCTCATTTACAGAGATTTTTTTCAGCTGGATGTTGGATAAATATACAAAGGAAGCAGCCCAGGGAGGTGGGATGGGTTAAGTGTGCCGCTGTCATGTGTGAAGTGGGTGAATTCCTTGTCTATAGTGTGTATGGGATGTATACATACGTGGTCCAGTTATTTGCCTTGTGTGGGTTCTCCCATACAGAAATTGCAAATAACTTCGTTCCCTGCTCCTTGCAATGGCTCTGAGGGGGTACAACACCTGTGTGAATTTTCAGACCTGCTTCTGTAGGGTCTGGAATGTTGTAAAGATGTTTGACTGGGAGCTGTTTCTTTTACCATGCTCACATGTAGGGTGTACAACTCTCTCTTGCTCTGACCCCTTCCATGTCTATGCCTCCTGGAGCTGATGACTGCTTTTCCCTCTGTTTTACAGGGTTACCATCCATTGCCTCATGAAGCTGAAATCGCACACACCAAAAAACTGTTCAGAAGGAGGAGAAACGACCGGAGGTAGGTGAAACCTCTTTAGTGTTTTTTTTCTGTTTTCATCTTCTCTTCTTCGTTGCACATCTTTCTTAACTGCTTCATGGTGAGTCTTTGGACAGTGCTGCTGTTCAGCAGGGTCAATGCATAAACTCTTATTTGAGCACTAATATCCTGAAAATATTTTGGGATGTGTCCTGCATTGCTACAGGAGTACCTTAAGGACCTTCTCTTCCACTTGTACTAGCTCCTGCATAGCCAGATCCCCCCCACTTCTACTCAAAGAGACAGCTGGCAAGCTATTGTCTGTAAAAGCTTGAGTCCTTGGGATTGGCTTTCTCCTTTTCTATTGAAAAGCAAAATTCGTTGAGTTTCAGGGTTGCCTGAAAAGTGGGTATGGTTTGGTTAAGAGGGGGTCACAGCCAGCCTCGGATGTCTGTCTGTGGGAAGGAGGGATGTGCTGTAAAGGCGGCTGAATTCTTGTGGCATTGGTAATTTCAATCCATTGAGTTAATTTATTTGGGTCGATTGGATATTTAATTGTGTAAAATGCATATTCAATTATATGAGGGCATCTAAAGTCCTTGATAGGAATCGTGACTGTGGTTAAATGTGAAAAGAAGTGAGAACTAAAGGAGTTGTACATGCAGCTTTATTTCTGCTGACTTGTTCTGCTGCAGCTGAGACAACACACCCAGGGCAATAAAGCAGTTCTAAAACCATGACTTTGAAAGATGACTGAGCAGGAGAAAAGGGGGCCAGTGCTTTCTCCTGGAAGAAACTGAAGTCTGTCTGTCACAGGGGGGATTTTTGGTGAGGTCCTGCAGATACCCTGAACTGTGTCCTCAAATCTCCCCATCACTTCTTATCTCATGAACAACTATGATGTAGTGAACTCTGCATGGTTTGATTTTCCTAAATGTCACTGAGAGACCAAAAAACAGCTAAAAAGAGTTTTCTCAGGCAACCTAGAAACATTCTTCTGTGGTCAGGATGGTTTGTCAGCGACAAAATCTGTTTCTTCTCCTTTTGGGGACTCTCTCCTTTCTAGCTGTACGTAATCTAAAAGCCAATCTAGTCTTGTGATTAGGGGCAGGGGGAAAAGGTCTTATTTCAGCTGGGTTGCAGCCCTGTGATCACCAAAACATGGTTAAAACCAAGTTGAAGTCTGTTGTGTTGCAAGACTGAGCTGGCTGGGCTTAATTGGAGCACTGGGCTGGGTTCCTCTGAGGAGCCACAGTGGAGTTTGGAGAGTCCTGCTCCCATCTCCAGTCTTCCTCTGCCATGCGAGGAGTGCTTGATGCTTTGGGAGAGGAAATCTTCAGAGCCAAGGGGTCTTCTGCCTGAAGCCCCATGCCCAAGGCTGTGATGAACCATGGAGCTGTGTGTTGGTTCTTCCCTCTCATCCAAAAAACCAGCCAGTTGGAGGGAGGGGAGGGAGCATGCCAGATGTGCATTTCTGTTTCTTTTTTCTTTCTGGTCCCTTCAGTTAAGCCATCAGCAGACAGAACCCCCCAGGGCATCCCTGCCTCCTGCACAGATGGCAATGAGAGATAGCAAAAGAACCTGCCTTGGGCTGAGGTTGGAAGATCATAGGGTGAGATACAGCCCCAACCAAGTAGCACTGGAATAATGTCCCAGGAGAAGAGAAAAAACCCCTTAAAATCCAATTGATCTGGTATCATTCCAGAGGAGACGTGAGGTCACTTCAGCCCTAAGCAGTCACAAATGAAATAAAATGGAAAGAGCAGAGAGTATGCACTTCTGCCCAAGTCCTCCACCATGCTGTCCAAGCTTAGCCAGAAAACCGCATTTATTTCAATTTCAAAAAGCTAAGAAGCCTGAGTAGAAGGAGCTGGAGTGAAAAAGCAGTCTTTTAAATAATTATTTTAAAGAAAAAGACATAATTCCCATCCCCTTCCTTCAGCTTGAAACCTCAGGAGCCTCTTTTTTCCCATGCCACTTGTTTTGATGCTGTGGGTTTTCAGGGCGCACTTGTGTCTCTGGTGCATTTGGGACTAGGAGGGGAGGTTTAGTCCTTTTAGTGTCACTTGAGTTGCTGCAAGAGAGCACTTGCTCCTTAAAATTGATTTCTAGTGAGTTAGCTCTCAGAATGTTTATTTTATGTGGAAATCATGACAGAAGTAGGGGGAGAAAAGGGCAGGAATGGGGGGGGGGAGAAAAGGGAATAAGAAAAAACCCAGATTGTATCAGAGCACAAACAGACTACAGAGCTGTTCACACTTTATTACAGTGCTATTATCTTAATGTCCCAAGCATCATTCTGTGTCAGAAAAGCTCCATTCCGGAGCTGTGGAGCCACACAGGTGATACAAAAATTCCTCAGGATGAGATTTTATGTCAGGCGAAACAGTCGGGAGTTACGGGCTCTTTGTTTAAAACCTCATCTGGATACGGAGAAACTCAAAATTGCAGGAGTGTGGATGGGGCATCAGAGGCAGTGAGGCTTGGGAGAAGCCTAGCAGGGCCATTGGTGGTGTGTGGGTTGGGAAAGGGTCTGAAGCAGCTCTGGATACCTGGATCCAAGGGAAGAAGGTCTGGTTTCCTAGAAAGAGATTGATAGCAGCCAAGGATGGGAGTAGGGCTGGCATGCAGTGGATTTGCAAAAATAGAAGAAGCGTCCTGCTCAATTGGTAAGAAGCAGATGTGGCCCTAAAGTCCTGAGCACACCTTGGTGTGGTTTTCAAGGGACAGCTTTTCCCCTCTTCCTGGTGGGTCCTGAAGCAGCGCCCTGGGCCCCAGAAGTAATGCCTGTATGGGGTGCATGGTCTCTCCCTGCCCAGGACTTGCCTTATCCAAGGCTGACAAATCCCTGGTGACCATGGTGGGCATCCTCCTGCCAGGTGCAGGAGTCACCCTCACAAGTGGCCATACAGCTTGGGTCGAGGTGTCAACCCCCAGTTTGACCTCTGCTTGATGCACAGGTCCAGCTGACCTTGCTTGGTTGTAGGTGACCTTTGGGTTGACTGGAGCTTTATGTAACACAGCTGCTACAAATAAAGCTGGTAAGTGCATTGGTACCCAGAAATCTGCTTCTGTTTTTTTTTTCCAACTGGTCTTACAAATGGTACTGATTCCCTTCCAGAGCATATGTGGGCTTCTCTGGCCTCCCTGACAGTGACATTCAGATGGGGACATGTCTTGGGCTGGAGAAGCACCTTTTGTTTCACACGCAGAATGACACTGATGTCCGGCCCTGCTATAAATAGCGCCTGTGTCTGCTTCCTTCTGACACCTTTCCTCAGGAAATGCTGTCCCTGTGTTGTGGAGGAGCACAGCTCACCTACCCTGAGGTCTCTGCCACACACCTTTTACTCCCTTAAGGAGAAGCAATCCCAAGGGAGTGACCCATAGATCTCTCCTTGCATATGTGCTATGTTTTTATGTTCCCTAAGTCATTTTTTTCCCAGACAAGCTGTGGATGTCTCATTCTTGGAAATGTTCAAGGCCGGGTTGGATGGGACTCTGAGGGATGTGGCCTAGTGGAAAGTGTCACTGCTTCTGGAGCTGAATGGTCTTCAAGGTCCCTTCTAAGCCATATCATTCTGGGATCCTGTGATTTTTCCATGGATGCATGCTTCATTTGTTGCGTATGATAGGTATGAAGAGCAGATTAGATGTCATTAAAAAAACTGGGCACATTTTTCCATAACAGCAATCAACATCAGAGCCACATCTGTTGGGGTTTGGTTGCACAGGGTGTTGTAAAAGCCTACAGGAGGTGGTGAGGTCCTTCCTGCAAAGAGCTTATGATCAGAGTAGGAGAGGTATCAACCTCCCCACCTGTCCTGGCAGAAGTCCTGCAGTCAGTGTCTGTTCTCTGTTGGCTTAGAGTCAGGAGAGGTGATTGCCACCTCCTGCCACTGCCTGATGAGGATAGTGGAGGGCATCACTGCTTGCTGGGATCATGGAAGGAGAGCAGCACAGGCAGGTGTTCTCATACCGTGTCTGAAGGCACCAAAGGCCTCTTAATTTGACCTTCCAAAGGCAGCCACCTCTAGGGAAGAAGGGAATTTTCCTGGGTGGTGGCAGGACGTCTTCTGCAAGAAAAAAATACTTTTTTTTGTGGGATATGGGGCACGACAGACCCATTTCTTAAGTCCTCTCCTCTGACCTTTCCCAACCCGGTGCCTCTCTGCTAGCAGAGCACAACCTGTGCTGAAATGTGGTCTCCTTGAACAGGTGGGCTCTGAGTTTGGCCCCTTGTTTTTCAAAAAGTTCCCAAAGCCCCCCAGTTTTTAAACATTGCTAGCTGACTTTGTGTTGCACAGGGTTCCTCCAGTTCCCATGGCCTCCCGGTGCGATGTGTTTGGGATGGAGAGTCCAGCTGGCCAAATCCTTTGGCCTGGAAATGCCTGGAAATGCACGCACAGAGGCTTGCCTCAGCCTTGTAGGAATGATAAAAAACATCGCCAGTTCAGATAGGATTTATAGAGAATATATGGAGTTGCAATGGGTTAAGACAGATGGGATTGTATGTACTTCCTGGTCTTCTGGTTAAAAGTACTGAAATGGTTTTGTATCACTTTCCTGAGGACCAGGAAAAGGTTGTTGGAGAAGTCTTAAAAGGTTTACACCATTGAAATCATGTTGATCCAACATCTTGTTGGATTCAAAAGACAAATCAGGCTGAATACGTCACCAAAAGCAAATCCATGGGTGTGCACAGATGTTGGCTGGTACTTCATGGGGCTTTTGGTGGTCCTTCTCTGTGGGTGGCAGAGGGGATGGCAGAGGGGATGGCAGAGAGAAGAACAGCCCCATGTCCTGGAGAGGATAGAGTAAAAGCCTAAGAGTTAATCAATCCCCTCTTTGCAAAAGGCCTCTGAATCCCTCTTTTCAGTAGAAGGGAGAATCTCTGGTGCTTCATCTGTGCAGATGGTGTGTCTTCAGACTTTGGGGTGACCAAGGCCGTGAGGGGCTGCCCTGCCTGTCCCAGCCAGGATTGTTGGGGATCACAGCCAACCTCAGATGAAGGACCATCACCTTAAGCTGTGACTAAGCATTGTGTCATCTCCTCCTTCTCCTGTTGGATGAGATTTTAAGAGGGGTGTTTCTGCACCTGGGAATTCCACCCTACATAAAGGGTGGATTCTTCCCTGCACAGGGAGCTGCAGCAGAAGGCTGCATGGGTCCTCCTGCCTCATACACGGAGGGAAGGGTTGGGAGCAGAGAGGCTCAGGAGCTCTCCCCATCTCCCTTCAGCATGCCCCAAATACTTATAACTTTCAAGAACAGAATTACAGAAATGTCCCCAAATTTTCTCTTGCATTGCCTGAATTTATTTACCTCCTAGCGTTAACTTGGCTTTGCACTTAAATGATCAGGAAAAAACAGTCTGGCTTATTTTTGTGTGTGTGTGTGTGTGTTGTTTTCTGGACTTAATTAGATTCAGAGCTGGAGGAGGCAGAAATATCCTTGTCCCCGGAGAGCCCTGGGTGGCTGTCAGGGACGATTTCCTCTTCCTGAGGCAGGAGGGTTGTGTAAGCACCACTGACCCTCCTTCTGACGCCCACACCGCGCACTGAGTTATCTGGGGGGAGGACATGGAGTGGGCATCCCTGTCCCAACTCCCCAGTCAGACCCTACACTGCTGAGCAACCTCCTGGGGCTCATCTCAGCCCAGCCATGTGGCCCTGGCCTGAGTCTTTCAAGGAGGTGGTTCTGCCTAGGGGACAGCCCAAAGGATGGTCACAGCGGGCTCGGGGCCAGGCAGGGAACGTCCCATATCCGCTGGCGGCTCCACTGAGGAGCGTAGGCAAGCTGTGATATATTTCTTTTCCCATTATATTTAATTTTACAGACCCTCGGGGACACTCAACCACCTACAGTGATTAGTTCAACTGATTAAGCTGCTTTTCCTCTTGTGACAAACTCCTTTTGTGAAGGGTTTTCAATAGCCATGCTGCTCGGGACATTGTTCCTGTACAATTTCCTTTCAAAACACCATAAAGGGCACTCTACCGCTTCACCCTGTCATGAAACACCACAGGAATCAGTTTGGCACAGTTTGCTCCTTCAAGGGCAAGGTCTCCTCATTCAGGGAGAAGATACAGGGTCGGGTGGGAGTTGCAGGACCATGTGGTGCCAGAGTGAGATGGAGCCATGAGCAAGGGGGATTTGAGATAAGATGAAAAGCAAAAGTTTTGTGCCTTTTTTTTTCCCTTCTGTTTGTTAATAAGAGGATCCAGGGTCATCCGGAGAAGTGAAGGATAAATAAACTTGAGAGCACAGAGAAGGAAATGCTGCTTTGCACATGTCAGCTGGTTCAACCTCGCCTGGCAGAGGCTGAGGGCAGATGCAGATGCTCTCAACGTACCTGGGGGTAAAAGGTGCAGAGGTGGAAGGGCAGTTTCTGCTGAAGAAACATGCTGCTGTGAGCAGCAAGTGGATAAAATTGGCCATTTAATTAAGACTGGAAGTCAGAGGAAGGTCTGATTGACACCAAGGCAGTAACAGATAGAGGGAACTGGAGGGAGTTGCAGCGGCACAGAGTCATTCCTCCCTGTGTTTGTAGTTACTCCTGTGCCCTCTCATGAGGTTGTAGGGTGGGACCTGTTTTCATTTGGATGTGTTTGGTCAAGCAGCTGCTCTCTGGGTAAGGTGATGATGGAGCATAGCAGAGAAGGTATCGGGAAGGGTCAAGCAGGAGCCCTTTCGACCTGCAGAGCTGCGCTGGCCAGACGCACTGGCATCGCCCTGCCCTGCTGCCCTTCCTTCCAGGCGTTGAGCAGAAAGCTCTGCCAGGGGTCACAGCACGGGAACTCTACTCCTGGGAGGAGGCTGTTGAGAAAAAAGCCTGCACTGGGCTCCCCATGGAAGGAGCAGTCCTCAAATGATCAAAAAGCCACCTCCTGACACCCTATGGACATGAAGCTGGTGTGACTCAGGCATGCATGAAGCTGCTGGGCAGCACTGCAGCTTCTGGTCGGGAGGGAACTCTTGGAGGTGAGGTCTGGAGGTTCTCTGGCTCTGTCAACACCTTTTGCTGCTTTTGTACCATGGCTCAGTGAACAGGACATAGCATGGCAAAGGGCAGTGGCTTTAAACTGCCAGAGGGCAGGATTAGATTAGGCATTGGGAAGAAATATTTGTCTGTGAAGTGATGAGACCCTGGCACAGGCTGCCCAGAGAAGCTGTAGGTGCCCCTGGATCCCTAGAAGTGTCCAAGGCCAGGCTGGATGGGGCTTGGAGCACCCTGGGATAGTGGAAGGTGTCCCTGCCCATGGCAGGGGTGGAGCAAGATGAGTTTTAAGGTCCCTTCCAACCCAAGGCATTTTAGGATTCTGTGATATCCCTGTGCGGTAATCTGAGCCCTAGTACCTACAGGGCACAGATGATTCAACAGCTCTGCAGAAGCCATCTGAAGTTCAGCCAGATTTATATCTAGCATCAGTCCTGGGCCAACTTACCTAAGAGTGAGTCACCTGCCCCAGCACTATCTCCAGAGCTGCACACGCAGGGTTTTCCCATCATCCAAGTGGTCTGTGTGAAACACCGGGAGCAGTGAGGTGGAGCAGATGGTATTTAGCATCCTCTGGGGAATTTGTTTTGCCTGTCACCCATGTCTCAAGCTGTGGCAGGGTGAGTAGAGGTTTTCCATCCAGCTGCCCTCATTTCTAGCATTGTGAGCAGCACTGAGGCCTTAGGTGCTTGAGGGTATAAGTGAAAATATGCCCAGCCATGCGTCACTCCTGAGGGCAGGTGTTGCAGCCGCGATCCCGCCAGCAGCGCACACCACAAAAGGGTGCTGTGCTCATAGCTCCTTTCCTGATGCTGGCAACAGCCAAAAGGACTCTGCACTTTATGTATGTGAAGGAAAAAGCACTTCTCTAAAAGTCAGAGAGCTCTGTGGGCTCAAGACTAATAGCAAGAGAAAGATAAACCTTTATGAGTTCAACAGGATGTGGTCCTCATGAGCAGGGTGATGCATGTCCGTTACTGTTCTCCATATCTGCTCTGTCCTCCTTGTGTGCCTAGCTAAAGACCCATGCAGAAGGGTTAAAAGGTACTCGTCTAAGCAAATTTAATCCTTTCCTTTCATTGTTCCTTTTTTTCTAATGCCAGAAGGCAGTGGCAGCAGCGAGTGGGGTGCATTTCCCAGCTGCAGGGTTGCCACCTCTCTATTGAGAGTGGCTTTGTCATTACATAAAAACTACAAAACACAAGACTTTTTATACCCTTTCTTTCTTCACAGTCTTGGTGACTGAAGTGACCCGTGTCATGCAGACTAAATTTAACCCAAACTGCCATCAGAAGGCTTTTGCAGGTTGTTTTTCTCCATCTCTGCCACTGATTGAAAGCCTATGTACCACCAGCAAAGCACGTCGTTGTTACAAAACCTCGATGGAAATGTAATGGCCTACTGGATAGGCTCAGGGTCTTATGATGTTGCTTCACAGAAAGCAAAATAATTGCTCCAGCAAAAAAAAATCCAGAACTTCAGCATGTGGCTGTGCTGGAGGTTGTGCTGGAGGTTGTGCTGGATGTGGTTTCCATCAAAACTCAGTATTTACTAGGTATATTTTTATTGTGTTGCAGTGGGAGTTGGTCTGGAAGTCAGTGAGTTGTTGTCACTGATGGCTTTTCACTAGTGTTCCAGGCCAGGTTGGATGGGACCTGGAGCAGCCTGGTCTGGTAGAAATTGTCCCTGTACATTGCAGGGGTGGAACGAGGTGGTCTTGAAAGTCCCTTCCAGCCCAAACCACTGCGTGATTCTGTAAATTTTGTGAGCCTTTTGGAATGGGGAACAGGAGCTCATGGTGGCTGTACAGCTGTGGAGAAGGTTAGGAGAGCAGCCACTCTTAAGTCCAAGGCTTTGGGGGGACACATGGGAGATCTCATTTCAGTACTCACCTTTATCAGACACTGCTGGGCTTCACCTCCATGCTGACAGGTGCTATTTCAGGTGCCGTAGCTTATCTTGAACTCCATGGGAGACGCTGTCAGCCAAAAGACCTTATGACAGCAGCACCAAAATGGCTGGAAGGCAAACAAGATGCTATAAAGCATCTCCAGTGTCACTGCCATCTGGATCCCACTGCATGTGTCCATAACTACAGTGGCCAGATATGAACTGGAGGCCTAACTTCCCGTTATGCTCAGAGGGGATGTATTCAATGAAGTTTGGAGGATGCTTCACCCCCACATAAGAAAACTTAGCCTGTTCATCTTATGGAGAACAAATTTCCTTGCTTTATTTTGCCTTCCCATGTTGACCAGAACCAAGGAAGTCTGAAAAACAAAGAGATGTGGGAGGAGTTGAGCCAAAACACCTCACACTGGAGCGAGTGCTGGGATAAGGATTTGTTTCTGGGCTCTCTTAGCAAGAATAGACACTTCAGACTGAGCGTCCCAGTCTCAGTTGGGATTGAGACTTTAATTAGAAGGGCATGTAGTTGTAGGACAAAGAGGAACGAGTTCTCACTGCCAGAGGGCAGGATTAGGTGGGATATTAGGAAGGAATTGTTCCCTGTGAGGGTGGGGAGGCCCTGGCACAGGTGTTCCACAGCAGCTGTGGCTGTCCCTGGATCCCTGGAAGTGTCCAAGGCCAGGTTGGACGGGGCTTAGAGCAACCTGGAATAGTGGAAGGTGCCCCTACCCATGGCAGGGGGATGGAATGGGATGATCTGTAAGGTCCCTTCCAACTCAAGTTGTAAGTTACATGGTGAAGTAAGTACCTGCACCTGTGTTCTTTTTCTTTCCTCTTTTGAAACCAGATATAACTCAACACATCAATCACAGATTATAGACTGAATTAAAAAGAGACAGGTGAGATAGGAGAGAGAGGCAATGGTCACCCTTCCAAGGTCTACCAGCCAAACTGGCTTGGTGCTGGTGATGAGCAGAATTCAACACCAGTCACTGGTGGTCTCAGCAGCCTGCATGAGGGGTGTTGCAGTCTTTTCTTTTTTTTTCCTCAAACAGGGGTCAGCAGAACTGTTGTCATCACAGGTGGAAAGGTTTAGCTCTGAGCCCCTTAAAGGCTACAGCCCCTAGCTCTTTGACACATCAGTAACCAATTTGCACCTTCTTCCAGAGCTTTTCTTCTGGTGGTGGATGTCCAGTTGATGCAGCAGATATATCCTAACATAGAAACAAGCTTACGTGGAGGAGTGTGAGGAGAGAGTGGTTATCAGGAGGTGCATGGCTGTGTTGCTTTTTGCACATTTCAGGCAAAATATGAACTGGCCCAAGCCTTTGGAGTTGAGTGGAATTTTGGGAAATTGGTTAATGACCTTTGCCTAAGCTGTGTTGTGGATGGTTATGTGTTCCCTTAGATTTGGTCCTGAGTGTATGGACAAAGTAAATGTATGTGCTGAGGTGTGTTATGGGCACATGAAATCATGGCAGGATCAATAGCTGGACCTAAAGCAGTGTGATTTTTAGTCCTATTTAAAGGATTTATTTTAAAGCTGTTTTTCTAGCTTGTGTTTGAAGGATATTATTTGTTTATTTTATGTGAAGATCTGCTCCTCTGCATTCATTATTACCTAATTCTGTGTTCTCAGGCATCATCTTCTATTCCACTGTTTCATTTTCTATAAAAAAATCCTCTCCCTCTTGTTTACCTTCCTTAATCTTGCACTGTTTAAAGATACACATAACCAAGCTATCTCAGCGTTTTGTCTCGCAAGATTTTTTTTCTGAGTGGAACTTTACCAAAAGAAATCTCCACACTTCTTCCCACAATCCCATTGGCAAGTCAAGAGGTTGGGATGCATCCTCTTCAGGCCAGGTAGTTCTTGTACTGGAAAGCTTAAGAGAATCCCAGCCATCGTTCAGGAGTGGGACATGCAAGATATTTCTTTGAAAAGTCTTCACAATCAGCTGACAGCTCATATTCATGCAGCTTTCAGGCTGTCTTGAAGGGGTTGCACTATCTCCAGAGCCAATCCATTCATGGCCAGCACTAAGACTCCTGTCACAAATAAAAATAGTCACAGGAGTGGCTCTCGCCCTGGGTTTGAAGATTGCAAGTTATTTTAGGTGAAGATGAAGGTGAGCATGTTTTACGGCTGGCATGAATGTGTTGGTTTTAAGGCTGTGAAATTTTGGAAGAGCCTCAGAAACCCATTCCCAGAGGTCAACAGGACAAAGCTCTCCTGCTGAGTGAGTGAATAGAAATGAGTTCATAATTACAGAGTATAGTAGCTTTTTCACCATTTTAATTGAGGTTTTTCAGAAAGGAAGAGAACTTAAAACAATACAGAAATGTCTTTTGTTCTTTCAGGGCCATTTGCTGAGGGCTTTGCAGTGAGAGGAGAGGATGTTTATTAAAAACAACAATATCAAGACATTATTTTAGGGCCAAAGGGCCATTCCTAACTGGAGCAAAACTAAATGCTTGAGATGGACTGGGTACTCACTGAAAATTAGCACTGAGCTAAATGATTTGCAGCATATTGCTGAACTTCTGTTGAAACAGAAGAAAGAGGAAGGGAAGGAATTGAAGAAGTTGAAACACCCCTTTCCTTCTCAGTAGGATTTCCAAATCAAATTAATTAGGTTTAATAGCACATGGATCTGAACCCTTGAAGCAGCATCTGGAAGTCAGGGGTTTATCCTCATCCTTATGCTCCTGTCTTCTCCATGCCCTCCTGGGAGCTGAGGAGGCTTACTGGAGAGAACTGTCTTCAGGGATGCAGAGGGAACACCCCAAACCTAATGGGGATGTCCCAGCCGTCCATGCTGAGCAGGGTGTAAGGAGTTGAGCCAGTATAGTGGTGGCTGTGAAAAACTGCCTCTTCTCCAAGAGAAGCAAATGCAGGATGGATAATTTTTTTCTTTTTAAGGACAAAAACAAGTCTGGTAGTGTACTTGCCTGCAATGGAGAACAGCAATACTAGCATCTAGATAAATTACAGTGCTTAGAATGCAACGATGCAAGAAACTCTTCTAAGCAGCTGAAAGCACCTAAGCAGAGATGTTAAAATAATAGGTGCAGTTCTGCCTAATATTTAGAAGCTTTGAACCAGTGATGAAGGACGGGTCATGTGTTCAGGAACAACTGTACTAAGGGTGCATTTCAGACAGGAATCATGGAATGGTTTGGGTTGGAAGGAACCTTGAAAATCACCTCATTCCAACCCCGTGCCATGTGCAGGGACACCTCTCACTATCCCATGTTGCTCCAAGCCCCATCCAATCTGGCCTTGGACATTTCCAGTGATGGAGCAGCCACGGCTTCTCTGGGCACTCTGTGCCAGGGCCTCCCCACCCTCACAGTCAATAAATTCTTCCTAATACCTAATTTAAATATCTTCTCCTTTAGTTTAAAACCATTACCCCTTGTTGTAATCATAGATTATGTCAAACTGGAAGGGTCCCGTAAGGATCATCGAGTCCAACTCCCTGCTTCTCACAGCACTGCCTAAAACTAACCACATGACTAAGAAAGCTGCGCCACCTGAAGCCGAGCCTCTTCAAGAACAGAGCTCCTTATTGCAGTGCTGGTCTTTCGTGATGCGACTCCTCAAGGACTTAAGTGTTCATAGTCATGACAATCCCAGCAGTGGGTGCTTTCCCTGCCTACCTGAGCAGAGCTGGCAGTGGCAGGGCCCCAGCTAAGGTGTTGACTACAGGCAGTTGAGAGACAGATCATCATTTTGGTTTGATTTTCTGCAGTGTCACTGGGAGTTATTACACTAAATTAATTCTCCAGGCTGCAGGTCCCCAGAGGACAATACCAACCCAGCAGTTTGTTCCTAGCAGGGCCCAACTGAGTGATTGCGTTACCACGGCCTAGTGAATTACGGCATGTGAGTGGGGCAGACGTAATCACCTGCGTGTGCTGCTGGCTGTGCCTGCCACCCCGTCCCAACTGGATCATCACTCCCCTTATCTTGTGGTTGCCATGCTGTCCTGAATCAGCAGAGTTTTTAACTTGCAGTTAGATGTGCTGTTGGTGTGCTGGAGCTGGACAGGAGGGCCGTGAGAGCAAGAGGAGAGAGAGGTTTGATAGGTCACACAAGGCCACCTGGCTTGGTGACCAGCAGTGGACAGCAGGAAGAGGGTGAGAGGAACAGGGTATGCCTGCAATGCTGCTTTCCAGCAGTGCTCTCCCCTCTTTAATGGTTGGACTTGATGATCTTAAGGTTTCTTTCCCCTGTGAGTACCAAAGGGCTGCAATAAAGTCCCTGCAGAGCCTTTCCCAGGCTGAACAAACCCAGCTCTCTCAGCCTTTCCTCATAGGAGAGATGCTCCAGAACCCTCTAAGCAATTTTTGATTCTCCACCTGGGATGCCTTGGTCATCTTCACAGGATCACACAATGGTTTGGGTTGGAAGGGACTGTAAAGATTATCCTGTTCCACCCTCTGCCATGGGCAGAGACACCTTCCACTATCCCAGGTTGCTCCAAGCCCCATCCAACCTGGCCTTGGATGCTTCCAGGGATGAGGCAGCCATGGCTTCTCTGGGCAGCCTGTGCCAGGGTCTCACCACCCTCACAGGAAGAACTTCTTCCTGACATCTGATCTAAATCTCCCTTTTGTAAGTTTAAAACCATTCCTCCTGTCCTATCACTACCTACCTGTGTAAAAAGTCACTCTCTCTTGTTTTTGTAAGCCCTCTTTAACTACTGAAAGATAGCAGTGACATCTTCCTGGAGCCTTCCCTTTTGCAGGTGAACATCCCCGGTTTTCCCAACCTGTCTCCAGAGCAGAGAGGCTCCAGCCCTCAGAGCATCTCCATGGCCTCCTCTGGACTTGCTCCAGCAGGTTCATGTCTTTGATATTGCTTGTATTGATGTTGCTTTGGTAGCAGATGGTGTGATTTATTTATTTTTACCCAACATGTAAGGAAAGTCTTCTTTGTGTGTGCAAGCATGGGGTGCCGTTGGGTCAGTGGGGTGTAGGATGGGTCACAGGGAAAGAATGCAAGAGCCATTCCCAGGGCAGACAGCAGAGAGATGGACAACAAAACACCTCAGCAGTCTTTCACCAACCTCAAAGTGCTTTTTGGCAGAGGACTACTCTCAGCATCTCCCCTTTGCCTGTGAGGAAACTGAGGCGGAAAGATGAAAGGAGTCTGTAGTTGGACCGTCCCCCATCATAGACCTTGCAGTGAACCTGTGGCCACCAGATCCTCCTGTGTGTGAGTCCTGCCACTTGTGAGCCTGCCATTCGGGGCTGCTCTCTTAGTGTCTCACAGTGCAAAACGCAGCTGACTACGTGATGCTATTTCAGCCAGCCAGAATTGAGGGAAGGAAATATAGAGGCAGGTTCCTCTGCACTAGGAAACCGATCTGTTATTGAAATGGCTTTCTCTTTGGTGGAGTGTTTCCGGCATGGCTCCTCGGCACTGGAAATGGCTTTATCCATCTACGCCTTGTTTTCCAGCATGAGTTCATGGAGGTGTTATCAGCAGTTGGTTGCTGGAGTAAATATGAAGTGAAACAACTTGTTTCTTTCTCGTATTTTCCATGCTCAAATATAAATGTGCTTCTGCCTTGCTGTGAGCACCCAGGGCTTCCTGCTGCCAGTTTGCTCCCCAAAATATCTGAGCTCAGAGACAAGGGCAAGCACAGGTTGATATTCTTCAATGGGTATAAATAAAAGGCTTTATGGCACCTGCTGTCTCACACAATGTCATTCAATAAGATCTGGCCCATTTGAAGAAGTCTAGCAGAACTTCAGTGGTAGGGTTGCATGGTTTGGGTGGTGACTTCCAGTTCTTGGCCACAAGTAGCCATCCTCTTGGCAAAAGAGTGTCTTCTACTCACTCCTTCTCCCTGCAAGCCCAAGCTGGGGACGTTGGCCCCGGAGACAGGAGGGAGCAACAAGCTGAAGCTCTGCAGGGCCTCCTGGCATGGTTAGTGTGTGAAGAAGTTGCCAGCTTAAGTTGTTTGGGCTCTTGTTGCAGAAACAATATTTCTGTCTGATCCCAGTTAGCAACTGATGTTTGCAAAATAAAGAAGTCAAGGCACTGGAAATACTTTCCATTCCGGCTCTTGTCTCAGCCCAAAATATTAGTATTAAAAATATTGCATCTATTATATGCAGCTAATATCTCTGCTGGCACATAAATCACCCAGGATTTTTCATCTCCATATTAAAAAAAAAGAAAAAAACAACAACTTAACTGTGCTCTATTTATGGGTATTTGTTAGCTGTTTTGTTTCCATTTATTCCTACTACAGCCATAGCAGTCTGTCTCCAAGGGACCATCTGTGGGAAAGAGAGTCCCTAGATTGATTCAGAAGGTGTCAGGGTCATTGACAGGCATGAAGGCGCTGAGTCTCTGCTCTTTCTCTGGTAATGTCTTTATTTAGCGTGACAGCCTCCAGGGCACGAGTGGACAACAGGCTTCTTTCTTTCGTTTAAACTAACATTGCTCCAGCCATTCCCAGCATTGTGCAGATGCTATGGATCTTCCTAATTTCCTGATAAAAGCTGGGAATGCAGGTCCTCAAGCAGCAAGGGCCAACAGCTAGGTGACATCAGAGCTGCAGAAGGTGGCCCAGCTCTGTGCCTCCCCCCAGGCAGTGTGTTCCCATCCAAACTGACAAGTGAAATCTCATCCAAGAGAAATTAAATGTTGGGAGTGAATCAGACCCTGGCACAGCTCAGCAATTCTGTGGGAGTATTAGGGGTAGCAGGAGTGAGGTCAGGAGCAGACAACTCCTCATGTTGAAGATGACCCTGCTCATTGCGGAGGGGATTGGCTAAATGACCTGTAAAAGGCTCCTTCCAACTCAAACCATCTGTAATTCTATGAACTCTTCTTTTGACAGTGGGACAGAGTTAAGTAAACATTCAGGAAACAGCTTAGGATTGTCACTGGGTTGCAATAAATCAATTTCCAGATCAATCCTGGCTCCCAAAGCTCTACTGTAAATGGTATAGCCTGCTGCATCTTTTTTAAAGAATTTATTTTAATGTGTTTGATAAAGGCTTCTGGCACACTTAAGTTCAAAGCATCTCTGCAGCTTGGGTTGGTGTTTTACTGGATCCCTGGGTTGGAAGTAATTGTTTGCCATGGACTTTGGGTCATCTCATATGTCTGAACAGCTGTCAGGAGATCCTGTCAAATCTTGCCTTAGCTCCTACAGGAAAGACATTTATTTGTTCACTAGAAAACATTGGTATAAGTAGGATATGGGAAAAAAAACACCTTAGGATGTCTCCTTGCTGCAGGTCAAAGAGGCACAGAGGTCTAAAGGAAGACAGCTGAATACAAAGGCAGCAGGTGGGGGCTCATTGTACTATTTAGAATGTGTCTTGGGGGCAGGACCACGGAGGGATGGTGCTGCACTGTGTCTGTGCATCTTGGTGTGGGTTTAAAGTTTATATCTCTTGGAGGATTATCAGATCTCAGGTTAACTGATCAGCCTGGGTGTATTTTTAAAGGAGGCAGCCTGGAGGCTGAAGTATAAGCTCTTTTATTGCAAAGTAGTAAAAGATGATTCCATGTTCATTCAAGCCACATTCTTACCAGTAGTCCAGGATCCATTTGTGTTTGGGAAACATTGTGTACTGTGGTCGTGTCTTATTTTAAACTATTTCATCTAAACTGGACTCAGTTTCTTATGACTGTGTTTTCCGATGGTTTTTATGTAATTTTTGCAATCTTGTTTACAGTATGCTGAGAATCCAACAACGTAATTCCAAGTAATGTAGTTTATAAAGAGAACCATTTCCAAGCAATTTCTACATGAAATCACAGCAGTGATTTCTACCCCAGTTTGGACAGACAGCCTTGAAGTCCAGGGGGTGCCTTCCTAGCTGATTACCTGCTCTGTGCAAGAAGGGCCTCTATCTCTATATCCCTCATGATTTGCGGGAGATCCAGCAAAGCATTATAAGAGCCATTTCGGAGCTATCTCACATGCCATCTGTACTTGGGATGTCTTTCCCAAGCTGGTGTTGCAAACCAGCTCCTTAAATTCCTCCTGAAGATTCATTTCCATGAAGCTTGGAAGAAAATAGCTGACTCAGGCAGCCTGTGCGGCCAAGCATTGCAGAGTGGGAGGGCTGTCCCTGGGCTTCAGCAGTAGTCAAGTTTGCTTTTCGGTGCTTTTGAGTCCATCCCAAGGGGTGTTATGCCATGTCCCCTCAGCCTACCAGCTCTGTCTCTGCTCCTGCAGAACAGTCTGGTGGTCCTGTGAATGGGGTGGGAGAAACTCGTCATTCATCCATTTGCGTGAGAGTCAGTGGGAATTTTGGATATAAAGACACAGAATCACATTAATAGAATAGTTTGAGTTCAAAGGAACCTTTAACGCTCATCCAGTTCCATCTCCTGCCATGGACAGAAACACCTTCCACTAGACCAGGGTTGCTCAGAGCCCTGACCAACCTGACCTTGAATGTTTCTAGGGGTACGGCATCCAGCACCTCTCTGAGCATCCTGTGCCGGTGTTCTACAGCCCTCATTGTGAAAATCAGTGCTACCATGTTGGTTTAAAGTGAGTCTAATTCTGCTCTAGAGAACAAAACAAAATCATCTCTAGCAAACAAAGGCAGATGTGCTGTCTGGGCCCAAAGGAAGGGTTGTCAGCAGTGGTTGTACCTCAGGACCAAGGTGGTGACAAAGGGAGTTGTGCCCATGTAGGCAGCTCACATGAAGGTTTCATAATGCTTCTCTCAGCAGTCAGAGACTCTGAGCCTCATCACAAACATCTCTCCCCCTCACAGCATTGTTTTGGTTGGCTGTGCTAGTCTTCTGGCATTCATTGTATGTTTGCAAAGATGCATACATGTAAGACTTAAAGCATGCACTTAAAGCATGCATTTCAGCTGTTCAAAGATGGTTTTAAATCTTGATCACCACCATCTTGACAGGTGGACTTTCTACACTTCCAAAATGCCATGTCCGTCCAGATGACATGGGCTCAGTCTAGCAGTTGGGGTGGTCTTTACCCCCAGTGACAGAAAGGCATGAAAGAAGTGTGAATAATTTCATTTTTGTTTTCAGGAGTGAACATGACATCTTGTTCCCTTCTCATCTGAGAAAAATGCAAACAAAAATGAAACTGGAGCCAAGTGAAACCAGTTTGAGAGAGAAAGCCAAAGGGAAAACACAACACAAGTCCTGTGTTCTTCATCCATGGAGCTGGTGGTTATTGCTTTCTGTGGGGTTTTGAGGTTTTTTATTTAATTGTGTGGAACTGTCAAGCTTATTTGAGTGTTTCCCACTCTCAGCCGTAGCAAGGATAGAAAATGGCCAGGGGCTGGGCTCCCTGAATCAAAGCAGCACTGAGTTATCATTATCCATGCACATGAAATATCAGAGTGCCTTTGATAGAGGTAGGCTTGCTGAAGAATACTTGTGGGGAAAGTCAGGCCTCTAGAAAAGAAATTCAGACCTTTTTCTTCATTATATTAATAACAATATTCCCCAGACCTCTTGGGACCAGTTTTAGATGCTATCAAATTCCACCAGGTCCTAAGTGGGATCCTGCAGTCCCTCTAGTTTGGACCAGGACATCTCTTAAATGCTCAAAGCCGGTGGTTGTTTCTGACCACAGCAGTACTGCCATGCTCAAACCCCTCCAGCAGTGGTGCTTCAGGGTACCAGTCCAATTGTTTGTGGTCTGGCTGGAATATGCTTAGTTCAGAGGGACTGGGCCTGGAGAAATGGATTTGTTCAGGGGATTGGTCAGAGGGTTTTGCTTCTTCCTGCCCTTTCCCTCTTCAGGCTGTTTTCTGGGCAGCTAGCTAGTACAGCCAGGAAGAACCCACATGCTTAATTGAGGATTTCACTCTTTCATGACTCTAAGGGGTTGGTTTTCTTAATTTCCCTCCCTTAATGGAAAATTGTGTTGGAATTTTCAGAAAGAAGGTGTGAGAGGTGGCCTGCCATCCCACAGAGCCAGCCCCACCAGTTCTCCATTTGCAGGAACAGCTGAGTTCTTTGGGGATGCTCTGCTCTTCCAGCTTTGAGGGGTGTCATGGATAAGAGGGATCTGAGGTCTTCATGGTAATGGAAGGTCCCACAGAGTCCATTTCTGCAGCAGATCCTGGAATTGTTCCAGGCCAGGCTGGATGAGGCTTGGATGTAGTGGAAGGTGTCTGTGTCCATGTAAGGGAGGTGGAACTGAATGATCTTTAAGGTCCCTTCCAAACCAAACCATTCTATGATTCTGTGATATTAATCCATCCCTTGCAACAGCAGTTGCTGATTAGTTGCAGGCATGTTAATAGCAAAGCAGATCATGAGAGACTTCCAAGACTTAGCATTATATTCCTGATCCTCACACAGAGACCCTGCCCAAGCAGACAACAGGGTGCAGAGAAACTTATTGTCTGTCAAATGCAGTGAGAAATGTGTTCTTTCAAACACCAGAAGGATGCAAGGGGTGGACAAGGTTTGGCCTTGGTACCACTCTTCCTTCTCAACCCCTTGCCTGAGTGCCTGCAAGTGCATATTAGTTGCTAATTATTGGGTGGTGCTGGCAATGCCCACAAGGTATTCTGCTCTACACAAAAGCAGGACTAAATCAGAATTCCTGCTCAGCAAGGAGCTTATCATGTCCTGGAGGGTTTGTGCCATGGGAAGTCACCTGGGACTGAAGGCAAGTGTCCAAGCAGGTTCTCCAAAGGCAGGAACCAGCATGTGCAGAGAGCTGGTCCCTGAGTCCTGGAATGGGATTTTAGTCTTTTTGGCCATACAAGGTGCTCTGCGTTGTGGGGTAAATGTCTCAAGTGCCACTGGACATGTATAGAATCTCAGAACTGTTTAGGTGGGAAAAAAACCTCTTAGACTATTTAGTCCAACCATTCCCCCAGCACTGCCAAGGCCACTGCTAACCTGTGTCCCCAAGTGCCATGTCCACACGGCTTTTAAAACCCTCCAGGGATAAGGACTCCACCACTGCCCTGGGCAGCTGTGCCAGGGTGTGACATCCCTTTCAGTTAAGGAATTTTCCCAATATCCAATTTAAACCTCACCTGGCACAGCTTGAGGCCATTTCCTCGTGTCCTGTCACTGTTCCCTTACAAAGACCCCGACCCCCACCTGGTTGCATCCTCCTGTGAGAGCCAGAAGGTCCCCCCTGAGCCTCATTTTTCCCAGGCTAAACCACCTGAGCTCCATCAGCTGCACCTCACAGGACCAGTGCTTTAATGTAACTCCTCACCTCTCAGTGTTTGTAGGAATTGCTTACCCAAATCTCTGTGCAGCCACCAGGAGAATGCAGCCCCGCGTTGTCCTCCGGCTCCCCACATGCCAGACAAATAGTGGGGGCTCTCAAAAGATTCATCTCACTTGTGGGGATGTGGACAAGGCTGACAGGACAGAGCAACTGTGTTTTAGACCACAGCTGTCCACGTGTCTAGAGTTATTTTCCCCAGACTTGTGCCTTCCTGCTCCTTTCCTTGGGAGCAGATGATGTAGTAAAAACTTGCAGGAATCATGTATTTCTGAGCATGTAGGCTGGTAATCACCGAGACAGCTGAAGCCTTAGATTTATTTGCGTAGGCTTCTCCGACAGAACAGACATTTGTCAGATCTAAATGCTGTTGAAAGGTATCTCGTTTAGTTAATTAAATTAAAAAATGGGTGGAGAAACAATAGCAGAAGCCATACCATCCTATTTCCAGCTTGGCAACCCTGACTGTCTCCCCTTGGTTTTTAGTACTTTTGCAATTTCTTTGTGACTTTCAATGTCTCTTTTAGTTTCCATGTTGTCCGATGGCCAAATCCCAGTGAAGTTGGGAAAGTTTTGAACTGAATTGGAATTTGGTCTTTGAAGTGAAAATAGTTATTTAATGTTAAATGGAGTCAAGAGGTAAAAAACCATTATACTGTCCAGATGCTTTTTCTTGTAGCTGAATTATGGTTCCCTGCAAGGCACTGCATCCTTATGGCTAAGGATGAGCAGAGGGGGACAGAGGAAGGATTTCCCTGTAACTGCAGCATTTTTCTGGGGTGAATTCTTGCCTTTCTTGGAGGTGTCACTGTGTGATTCACACTTCAGCTGTTCCTCTCTTCAGGATCTTGGACCTAAAAACCTGGATTGGGAAGTGCTTTTGGGTCCTTCCCTGGCCTTGTTCCCTGGGCTTGGCATGTCACCCCAAGACACCATCTTGGGACATCACCTTAAGCTGCCATCTAAACACCTACACTGCTGCCCTTGAACAAGCACAAGGTTGTTTCCACTGACAGCCCACAATGGAAGTGTGGAGGGATGCCCAGATCCCTGTCTTGTCCCTTCCTGGGGCTCTCTGTGTCCACACCTGAGAGCAAGGATGGGTCGTCCCAACCTCCCAGGCTCTGAGATGCTGCACAGTCAAGAAAGTTTTAAGATCTGAGCCCCGTTCTCCCTGCTTTGGCTCTTCTTCCCTGCAGATCCTATTTCTTCTTGGCTTTTCTTCTTCGCTGGGGTGTTGGGAAGATAAAAGCACACAAGTCTTTGCCTGAATGGTTGTCTAGACCCCTGACTGCTGCCAAGTCACAGACATTGCTCCTTGTTTGCCATTCTCCTTCCTTTGCCTTTTATTTCTTGCAAATTTTTTCCCCAAACTTTCTTAACTCTGGTGTTTTCCGCCCTTTGGTCAGTGACTGCAGAGCTTTGGTCTGTGTTTGCTCTGCCCCTTGCTATGGGAACATCACCTTTTAGCTGTCCTGTATAGGGACAAGGCTGCCTGTTCTCCCCTATCCTATTGCAACAGCCCCAAAATTAACAATCTTGCATATTCCACGTTGGCTTAACTGGGCATTTTTTTTAATCTTAAACTTTTTTTCATTTATAGCCCTTAAACATAGAAGGTTTGGTTTATAATATCATCATGTCTTTAGAAAAAAGCTGTCCCTGCATGCATTTCTTGCAGGAATTTATGGCCAAGTTTGGTTCCCAGCTCATTTCCAGACATTTTCCCTTGCTTCTGAAATTACAGCCATGTCTCTGTGGCAACTTTTGCCATTTCTGTGCAATATTTACAAATTAAATAAAGTAGCAGGCCTACTGACTTATAACCCGAGACTTGGAGTGCAACCAAACAGTTAAACTCAGATGTCTGAGAGAAGAGCAAAACCACAGAAAGCAAAACTCTTAGGCCTGTGAGGGCTTAGTACCAGATAAGGTTTTTAACTAACTTTTATTTTGACATTCCCCTTTTAATAAGCATTGCTCTTTACAAAGCGGTTTATGTGATTACGTTACTGAGAGGAAACAAAGAAATGCCAGGAAAACTTGATGTGGAGAATCTGTACTCATAAAAAGCTTGTAGGCTCCAGCAAACAGGAAAGCTTTTCCCATCTCCTTTTTCTTTTTTCTTCTTTTTGCTTCTTTTTTTTAATTCTCTGCCATTCAATTTGCAGGGAAAAAAAGAG
Source organism: Orthonyx spaldingii (assembly GCA_013397795.1). Lineage (NCBI taxonomy): Eukaryota > Metazoa > Chordata > Aves > Passeriformes > Orthonychidae > Orthonyx > Orthonyx spaldingii. The sequence goes on along the minus strand of VZTJ01006363.1, from coordinate 900,898 downwards.
AAAACAAAACCAAAAAACCACACACTGAATATCTCAGAAAACTAGATCTGGTGGTCTGAGAGTAAACATGAATTCTTTTCAGTGCCACGAACAAACCTCTTCGTCCTGCGTTTGCTAAGCACAAGCCCTCACTCTTTATGGTTAAAAGCCAGTTGGCCTCAGGAAATAGGTTTTGACTCCTGGGGATGCCAAGGAATACAGATTCCGTGAGCAGATGGCTTTGGCAGGCAGGGTTGGAGGCTGCTGACCATTGAATTGTATTTGTGAATGGCTGCTTCCTTCGGTCGAGTGCCCTTAGATGAGCCGTGCCGATGATGAAAATAAAACTAATTGCTGTGGGATGGGTTTAAAGTAAACACTGCTATTTATCCAAATTGAGGTGGGGGTTTGGGATAAGGGGTGAGGCTGAGCAGGGATTTTATCACGACTACAGAACCAGTATGGATGTAAACCACTGTGGTCACTGCAGCGCTCACGGTTATTTCCCTGGTTTTAGGATAATGGGGAGATGTCCTGTGTCACCCTGAAGCACTGTTCCCAGCAGCCTTTTAAAGAGCTGGGCATTAAAACATCCCACAGGCTCTCAGGGCCAAGACCAGTATTGAAGAGGCAGCGGGCAGGCAGGGGCTGCTGGCATGCTTAGGATAACCCTGGTGAAGACCCAACCCTGGTGAAGGCAGCCAGTGCCAGGACCATCTCCATCTCAGTTGCATCCTGGATGATGGCATTCCGGCTCTGCCTTCTCCTCTGGGGACAGTCATGCCACAGCCTGTTTGGAAATCTGAGATGCCGAGAATGCTAAAGCGTTTCTTCCATTCAACTGTTGTTTTTTTGGGGATTTGCCATCTCGGCTACTGGTTATGGCCAGCACTCAGGGACTTGCTCACTCTTTCTGAGATGTTGTAGTCTCATGAGTAAACCCTTTGGGGGCAATTCATTCTCTTTGTGGCTGTTGGATTTCCATGTTATCCTTTTGGAGCTCTGTACACATAGTCCTCTCTCTGGAGGTTGTGGTCCTGGCTCTCCATGTTGCCAGGGCAACGTGGTCCTCTTTTCTCCATGCATGTGTCCTGTCCTGGTGTAGCAGTGCTAAAGGATATGTATAAAATAAGGCCAAACTGAACCATTTGGTGTGGGCAGATTCCAGTTTACTTGGTAACTTGCCTTTCAGTTAATTTTTTTCCACTTAGAAATTCCTGATACACTTAAAATGGCTCACTACAAACCCATGCAGCAGTGTGCCATGTTGGCAGGCAAGACAAGAAAGTGGTACTGTAGGCCAGGTGTATCAAGAGCTTTAAAGCCTTCAGAAAAAAAATATCTCTTGGTATGTCTTGCCTACCTGCCTTCTTGCTGCTGTTTTTCCTGGTTAGTGTGGAAGTAACACAGAATCCTGGGAGAATTTAACACAGAAACCTAGGAGAATTTTTCCTGGGAACCAAGGTCGTATTATCCAATTTCACAAAAACTTTTCATCTGCAATGTGATTGTCACAGAAAGAGATTTAGAGGCATGAGTTGGTACTAGGTTGTTAGATGACAAGAAATTACCTCCCCTTTTGTGGTCCCCTGCCAAGGGCCAGGCTGTTTGGTGGGACAGATGTGTTGGCCCAACAGAACTGCAAAGGAATGGGTTAACTTTCTTTGACTTTCTTCAGCCTTTTTTTTTTTTAAATTCCCTGCCATTCAGTTTGCAAAAAAAACCAACCAACCAACCAAACCCTCCCCCCGTCCCCAAAACCAAAAAAACCTATTTGGTTCCAAACTACGAGGAGTTAAAATCAATTTTCTGAGGCCAACTGGCTTTTCAATGACTTTCTTTGACTTTCCAGGCGACAGCAGAGACTTCCCAGTGGGAACAAGTCTCAGCAGCACACTGATCATCAGCAGGGTGGCACCAAGCATAACAGGGACCACCAGAAACTCTACCAAGGAGGCCAGGCCCCTCACTCCTCAGGCAGGACGGGCCACCACGGCTACAGCCAGAACCGGAGATGGCACCACAACCAGAAGCACTCACCCAATGACAAAGAAACGCACAGAAACGCCAAAGAGACTGAGAATTTGAAAATCGAGGACAGCTCCGTGTGCACGGTGCACATCCCCGTGGAGGCACCCCGAGGCCCCGAGGCTGTGGAGAAGCAGTCCCAGCAGTACATCCCCGAGCCAGAGACCAAGCGGAAAGACAGCGTCCACGAGCGCATTGGGGAGAGACCCAAGATCAATTTGCTTCAGTCTTCTAAAGACAGGCTGAGGAGGAGACTAAAAGAAAAGGTATTATTTCTTGGGGAAACATTGAGCTTCTCTTTTTCTGAGAGTCTGACCATTGGCCATTCTCCATACAAAGGGTGGGATGGGCTAAAGGGACCTTTCCATTAATGCGTCCAATTTATCTTAATCCCCCAGTGTCAGCACTTGTCTTGAGGTGTCTTTGTGCTTCTTCAGGAGGCTTTTTATTGACTGAACTGAGGCTCTGAGCTTGACTTCTTGGTTGAGGTTGCTAGCAACTTGAGTTCTTTAAGGACTGGAAACTCTCCATTTTTCCGTGAGGGAAGGCTGTTGCACACATGAGCTCCCTCCTGGTCTGAAGAGCTCAGTCACTTTGCAAAAAAAATCTAAAAAAGGCAATTTGTCTCTCTGCAAGTAGAGAGCTAAATCCCAAACTTTGACTCTTGAGTGCTGAATAGTTGGACTCCACTGCTTTAAGGCTGATATCCATTTATCTCTGCAATGAATTGAAATGCCCTTATCTCCCCCCTTCATTCCAACAACCTAACAATAACAAAAGTATTGCATGCAAGTGATGGAGGAGAAATCCTTTTTGGAAACAATATTCAGCCACAGATTTCTGAGGAATTTGGAGATGATATCTCCATTTGCACCCTGTGAAACTCAGATTCTTTCTCTTGAAATTCTTTTGTCAGATTGTAAAAAGCATCCAGGGGGTTATCTCTAATGAGATTTCCAAAATACGGAGCAAAAATAACCTGAACATATACAATTCCATGGGAGTGCATGTTGGAAATGTATACCTTTGAATGCATGAGCATTTACTATTTCTGGATGTGGCATGAGGGGGAGTAAGAGATTTTGTTAGTTATTTTTATGACCTTTAAAGCAATGGGAGTATAGTAGAGACTTTCAGAGTATTCATTTTAATGCTCCTCTCAAATATATAGAGTCTTGTAAGAATAAAAATCACATCAACACCCACTCTTGGGTGGGTTTTGTTAACACAACCGGCCTCCTGATGGGAGGTTTGGACAACTCCCAACTGCTGTTTGGGATTGGATTTGTCCAAAAAACTGCTACAGGTTTGTATTGTATAGTACGTTATAAGATTGATCTGGAGGGGTGGAAGAGAGCAGACCAGAACAAGCAGGATGCATGCCTGACACTGGGGAAAAAGGGGCAAATGCATAGTAAAATGTTGAATAGAATAAATCATTTCTGTGGTAATGGTGGGAAGTGAAAAGTGTAACAGGCAAGAGATGAAAAGAGAGTCTTTTGAATGCTGGGATCATGTGACTTCTTTGATCTCAATTTGCATTGTTAAATATGTATTAAAAAGTAGATATTCTTGTGGGATTGTTGTCTGAGCATTTGGCAAACATCAGTGCACTTTCTAAAGACGGGCAAAAAAATGTCCATTATCATGATGTCATAGACACCAGAAGCTGGTCCAAGATGCCAAAGGTGTTCAGACTTTGGCATCCTGACTCAGGATCCTCAAAGACATCTTCTCCCTGAGCTGAGGGGTAGCACTTGGGGATTAAGTGGAGTGGGAAATGGAGAAGGGGGACGTTTCTGGGGCAGAATGCATGCGCTTGTGTTTTCCAATGCTGAGGTTATACCACTGTGCCACTAAAAGATGCTTTGTCTTTTCTCTTTCTGTTTATATCCTCCCAATCCCCTTCCCCCTTTGCTATTTGTGCAAGGACATGGGCTGATATATCTGTTTTTTCCTTGTGTAACAGACGCCTTGTCTTTCCCTTTTCACGGACCAGGACGAAGTCACGGTGGAAACCACCAACCCTGAAAAGAATAAAATGGACAAATTAATTGAAATTCTAAACAGCATGAGGAACAACAGCAGTGACGTTGACTCCAAGCTCACCACCTTCATGGAGGAGGCCCAGAACTCCACCAACTCTGAGGAGATGCTGGGGGAGATAGTCAAGACCATCTACCAGAAAGCGGTGACAGACCGCAGCTTTGCTTCCACAGCGGCCAAGCTCTGTGACAAAATGGCCCTCTTCATGGTGGAAGGAACCAAATTCCGGAGTCTGCTCCTCAACATGTTGCAGGTAATGAGATAAAGTTAGCTGTTCATGCCTGTAGCATCAACTCACTTGGTCTTACCATGTATTTGGAGCTGAGCTGTTACTAGCTTTCGTTTTGAATCCAATTGATGAATTTAAAGGGTACCTCCTATTTTGTCTGTGCACATCTTTAATGGTTACCATAGATAATGTGACCATAAATGTAACCACAGAGAGCGTTATCAAGGTACATTCTTACTTCATGAACTCTTCATGGAATTGTGGCATTTCACACCAGAGCCTGTCTGTGTAATGAGTCAGTTGCTTGAGGCAGCATCCCTGTGGCATGAAAATAAGTTAACTGGGAGGGTCTTTCAACATAGGCTGTTAGAGTGGAGAGTCCATCTCAGCACCAACACCAAGAAAAGTCCCTGATGGTCTTAGACTCCAAGATGGTCCCTGAATGGGCTTTTGGCGGCATCACCTGGCTGAAGGGCTCACTTCCGGTTTCTGACTGCAAACAAAACTGAAATAATTGTGTATTTTCTCATTATTTTGGGCATCTGGTTTATTGGTATGTGGAGAACTGGTCGGTCGTTCTGCTCCAAAACCATCAGTGACAGCAAAGTTGCAAAGGGGAGAAAACAGCAGTCGCTCTGATAACTGATCCATGAGGTTAGTGGTTGGACTTGGTGGTCTTGGAGATCTTTTCTAGCCTAGAGGATTCTATAATAATGCTGGATGATGAGAAGAAAGGGCTGTCCTCAACTGCCCATAGTCTGCTGAGAGAAGTGTGTTTTACTGCACTGCCACTGTCATAGAGAGGGTTTATTTTCTGGGAGGGTGTCACGTGCACCTCCAATTTCCTGCCTCTGGAGACAGAGTTGAAACCATGAATTTCATCCTTAATTTAATGTGCATTTCCATTTGGCTGTTCCCTCACACACACATCTCATCTGTGGGACATACAGCGCTCATGTTGCATTTCTCTGCTCTCCACACAAGTCTGTTGCTCAGCATCACTCCAGCTTTTGATTAATCTTCTCGTTCTTCTTGATGCTCTTGTTGGAGATGCTCTCCTGGATGCTGTGCCTGACTGCCTGTAGCTTGAGTTGGCCTTGTGGCAACACATCAAGCAGGGAAATAAGGAGTAAAATAAAATAGTGAAAATCAGTACCAGATAATTCTGCACAGTCACTGGTCCAGCTTTGCTTCTCTCATTGCTCTGGGTGCATATCAAACCCCATCTCTCCCTCAGTCCACTCCCCGCTGCAGAACCCTTGAGCAGCATACACATCTGCCCATTTCCTGTACCAGGTGGTGATTTTTTCCAGATGAGTATTTCCAAAGGGATTATAAATCAGAATGACACAAATTGCAGTCAGAATCAGTCCCAGAATTAGCAGCAAGGTTCTGGAGGGAGCTCTAAACCTGCTGTGCATCCCGTTCTTCCCATACCAGGTCACTCTTGCATCTTCCCCTGTTAGGCTGAGCAATCTAAGAAATCCAGAATAAAGTCCAGGAATTATGACCAGCAAGCAGCAGGGTGTTAGCCCACAATTGATGCTGATGGCAGTCCTGGGTTAGGGAAGACTCTTCCAGTTTGCTTTATTCTCTTGCCCCAGCATTTCCACCCATGCAAACAGACCCAGTAAACTGATTTATACTGCAACATCCTGTGCAAGACTGAGTGGCTTCACATTCAGCTCTTCACAGTGTGAATGTAGGATAAATAATATATCTCCTGTCTCTAGAGAGGCTCAAAGTGCTTCCCAGGAACATGTTGCCAGTCACAGTGTGATGGGAGTGTTGTGGAGAGCTGGGGAGGAGTGAAGTGCAAAGAGGGAGCGGGATGTGCGGATGACTAAGTTCATGTGCTGAGGCACAGAGAAATATGCAAAAGGCATTTGTTCAGCCCCAAACTGCACATCTTTTATAAATGCCTTGATGGGGCAAAAGGTGACAGATCACTACAGGTCAAAAGCAAAGTGCTGTGTGAAATTAAATAATTTAACATTTCCTTTCTAATAGTAAAAGATTCTGACTTTCTCCAAGCACTGTTTCATTTTCCAAACAAAATGATCAGATGCACTCAAACAGATTCATAAATATGTCAGTCAAGCCCTTAACCAGGAATTTTTCAAGGCATTCAGGTCTGATGGCCCTGGCTGGAGACAGAGCCAGGTGTGAGGCACGAAAGAGTCATTGCAGCTGCCTTGGTGTGAAATAAGGAGGTTGATTATCAATATCAATATGGCATGTTCAAATTGATACATGATATATTATCAGTATCAGTAAGGCATATTGGATATTATGTAACAGAGTAGTGTGAATATCCTATTGATGTATGAAATATTAATACATTGACATCAATTATTATATATCCATATATTTATAGATATACACACACCTCTAGATATATACACACACATATATATATCCATACATAACCATATTTTGTTTGAATCATATTTTTATATGGTTGATGATATAGCATTACCCAACTACAGTCCTGGCCCTTCCACCATCAGATATTTTCCATCAGCCTCTTCTTGATAATTTACCGTTAATTAAAAAAGAAAAATAAACCTTTAATAAAATGCTTGCTGCAGAGCAGGATTTGTGTCTCTCTAGCACCTTTCAGACTAATCTGATCCCCGGACGTAAGGAGCTCGGCTTGCTGGGCACCGGCGAGCTGGGGAATTACTGTGCCGGGGTGTGATAAATCGGGATCAGTGTGATCCCTCCCTGTGCTGCTGGCGCCTGGGGCTGCACCGCTTGCCCCCCCATCTGCTCCCGGCAGATGCTCCTGTTTTGTAGGGGCTTGTTTGTCCCTTTCCCTCAGGACTGCGATGGCAACAGCTCACCCCCACCAGAGCACCTCAGGAATTAGTGAATGAACCTGTTGAGGTGCCCTGCCGGCATGATCCTACCTACAGACAGCGTCCCTGTACTCTGCTGAACCTTAAAACAAGCAGCAGAGTTGTTTTTTTTTCCTGCAAATCAGGCAGTAAACTTTCTTTTTAACCTGGCTTCTCTTCTGCTTTCAGCTGTTGACAAGGTGCTCATGCTCAAGGGTTGTACATGTTCACAGCTTATATCAGGGCACTTGTTTTGATCCCAAAAGAAATGCCAGTGCTGCAGCATGGGAGTGTTGTCACATCATGCCCCTCCCAGCCAGCAGCTCCTCTGAAGAGCTTCTCTGTAGCCAGCTTGGTCCACTTCATGCTCTAAGGGGATCCATCAGGAAAACTCTGCTTTGAATTTATCCCTCAGTCTGTGTTTTGGTCCAAAATCTTGGCTAAGTCTTTAATGTGGGTGCTGTCAACCTCTCAGGAAAAGAGATGTGGAAAGGGGAGCTTTGGAGTGGACAGCTGGTGGAACTGCCATGTGGGAGCTTGGCACTGGGGGGATCATTTGGCATCTGGGCTGTCCAGCCCTGGCACAGGCTGCCCTGGAGGCACCATTCCTGCAGGGATTTAAAAGCTGTATGGATGTGGCACCTGGGGACACGGGTCAGTGGTGGCCTGGGCAGTGCTGAGGGAATGGTTGGACTTGATGGTCTTGGAAGGCTTTTCCATCCTAAACAAATCTGTGATATTGTGATTTGGGTTTGATTTTCTCCTCAGTTGAATTTGGTTTAGTCTTTTGGTAGCAAGAGTGATTTTGAGCTGTGTGAGCCTTGAGATGGACCTGAGTGATCTGAGCCCGGGGAGTTTGGATGGTTGGGGACATGAAAGAACATCTTAGTGGATACATACACAGTTTCTTCATGCCTCTAGAAATACCTTCTTAATGAATACATTGAAAGCAAGAGGTTTTTACTTGTCATAGTTTCACTCACTGGTATGCCCAGGATTTTTTTTTTGCTCTTTTTTTTTTCAGTGGAGGGGAGTGTTAAGCAATGTGCCACAAACCCTTCGCATGTAACATAAGTTGGAGTACTCCTCTGCTGGAACAACCATGCTCTTTATAGCAGAGCTGTGTCTGCATCTGAGCTATGCAGAGCTAAGTGTATAATTAGAGTGAGCATCACTGGGACTGTAATTGTACACTGCTCCCCTTGGCAACCACGGCCAACAGCACATCAAACAGAAGGCTGATACCTTCTTTTAATAATAATAAAAAAAACCCCAAAAATCATGCAGTGAACATCCATACACAGAGCAGCCAAGCCTGCTGGCCTCTAGCCAGAGCTAGTGCCTGGTGCATCCCTGCATATGGAATTGCTTGATGCCAGAGGAGCAGGGCTGGTTCTGCTGGATGGCCTGTGGCTTACCTTGCTGCATGCCCTGTTGGATACCCTGTGGCATACCCTAGTGTGCACCCTATTTCACACCCTAATGCATACCCTAAGGCATGCTGCATTTGATACGTCATGGGATACTTTGTGGCGTGCCCTATTGCACACCCTAATGCATCCCAACATTTATACCCTAATGCATACTCCATGGTGTACCCTAGTGCATATCCTGTTGGATACCCTGCGGCATTCCCTGGTGAATATCCTGTGGTGGAGCCTAATGAATTCCCTATGATATACGCTATGGTATATCCTAATCCACACCCTATTACATACTCTAATGCACTTCCTATGGCATATCCTATGGTATATCCTAATGCACACCCTATTACATACCATAATGCGTTGCCCCTGGCATACCCTATGGTATACCTTAGTGCATAACCTATAGTATATGTTAAAGCCCCTATATATATATCCCTGTGTTATATCCTAATGCATTCCTTAATGCACATCCTATTGCACACCCTAATGCCTACACTGTTGCACACTCAAATGCACACCTTATGATTTACCTTACTGTATATCCTGTTGGGTACCCTATGGCATACCTTAATGAATACCCTGTGGCATACCCTAATGCATTCCCTGTAGTATATCCTAATGCGTTCTCTCTGGCATACCCTAACAAATATCCTATTGCACACCCAAATGCCTCCCCTGTTGCACACCCAAATACATACCCTATGGCTTACCTTATTGCCTACCCAATTGCACCCCTATTGCACACACTGTTGCACATCCTGATACATTCCCAATGGCCAGCTCAGTTGCACACCCACAGAGTTTCTTCATATCTTACTGTAAGCTCTTGATGCCCCAGAAATGGCCCTTCCTTGGTTCAGTGTTGTGCTTGGCTCTGGCTGTAGAAACTTCATAGAAACACAGAACATCCTGAGCTGGAAGAGACCCAAAAGGGATCATAGATTCCAACCCCTGACCCTGCACAGGCACCCCAGCGGCCCCTGGCAGCAGTGTCCAAGCGCTCCTGGAGCTCTGGCAGCCTTGGGGCTGTGCCCATTCCCTGGGGAGCCTGGTCAGTGCCCCAGCTCCCTCTGCGGGAAGAACCTTTCCCTGATATCCAACCTAAACCTCCCTGGCACAGCTCCAGCCATTCCCCAGGTCCTGTCCCTGGTCACACAGAGCAGAGATCAGTGCCTGACCCTATCCTGCACCTGACAAGGAAGTTGTAACTGCAATGAGTCTCCCCTCAGTCTCTTCTCCAGGCTGAACAAGCCAAGTGACCTCAGCCCTTCCTTGCATGACTTCCCCTCCAGACCCTTCCCCTCTAGTCCCTTGAGAGAAGTCATGTGGGTTTTGGCAGATATTGCACTTGGGTCTCAGTGGCCTTGGTTGGGTTTGAGATTCTTGGTGTGACCATTTATAGAGAGGTTCAGCCAGGAAGGTGGCCAAAAATCTGTTGCTGTCATCCCAGGTGGGGGATGGAAGAGGAGAATTTAGGTTGAAGTATTTTTTGGGATGTAGACATTGCAACATGAGGTACTGGAGAACTGGTTGCTTCCCCTTAGTAAATGTGTGTGCAGTGTGAAGTGTGAGGATTTGAGAGGAATGAGCTAAAGTTCTTCCTGTCCTATAGGCTTTTTAATCTGGGCAAACAACCTCCCAGTGACAGCAGCCCTTTTAGCATCATAGGGCTCTATGTTGTAACAACAGACACTGGGTGGATGCTGTGGGAATTGGGACATGGAAGTTGGTTGGACTCGATGATCTTAGAAGTCTTTCCCAACCCTAATGGTTCTATGATGTTTTGTGTTATTCTAAGTAAAACGCTAATGGTTAATGCTGAAAGACAGATCTTTTTTTTTTCCTTCTCAACATGATTATTGGTGAAGAACAGTTTGTGGTTTGGCGGAGGTGGAGGCAGGAAGATCCAAGTGTGGCTGGAGAGCATCTGACCTGTTCACCATGTCCAGCACTGACTGCAAAAACCCATCAGTCCTCTTTCCAAGGCTGTTTTTAAAGTAATTTATTACAGATGGTCCAATTTGTACACATAAAACAGAGTGGTACCACTTGTCTCTGAAAGGGAATTGGACAGCAAACATCAGGGAGGTTGTTTCCCTGAGAGACAGGGGAAGAAAGGTCCCCAGGCTCCTGGAGCAGATCCTGAAGCCATACAGGTGTGTGTCTCATGTGCCACAGCAGTGAGCTCAGCAACATGGGCAGCACCACATCCGTCTCTCAGATCTGTGCCTAAGCCAACATTGCAGCCTTTGGTTTCTCCTCCAGAAGGGTTTGATGAGCTCTTCCCCCAGTGAGGTGGAGATTTAATGGGGAAAGCCTCCTTGGCTCAAGCTGCTCTCCATGGCTCTTCTGTGGATGAGGAACATCTTGATGGTGAACCTCAGAATAGATGCCAGCTCCTCAGGAGCCCAGCATACACACAGAAATAGCAAATGATGCTGCCCTTGTGTACACACCTTCATTCAGGGGTTCACAGAAACTTGTAGAACTTGGAACCCTTTCTTCCCTTACATTTCTGATATTGATAAACATCAAACTCTCCTGCTTTTGTAAATCACTGTGGGACTCTCCCAGCAAAAGCTTTGCGTAGCTTTGAAGAGATTTATTTTCTATACACCCAGTGAATTCAAAGGCAGTTCTAAATTCGTGCACACTCATATATCTTTGTAGTGCTTGAAGGGGCACGGGGAATGCAGCCCTGTGGGTGGCTTCAAGGAGCATCCCCAGCTGCTGCGTCCTCCTACTCTCAAGCACGGAGAAAAATAGTGGAAAGAAGACATATTCCCTGTTTTTTACCCGTACTTATGTCTTTGGAGACATTCTTTAATTCTTTGCAGTGTATTTATTATTTTATTTTTATTATTTATTATTGTATCATTTTTATGACTTTATTCTTGTATTCAATTGCTTCTTATTTTGCTCATATGTTAATGTATATGCTTATTGCATATATGTTAATTATACATATATTTAAGATATATATATTTGCTTATGACATATATTAGCATTATATAACTTACAATGTTAGTAATTTTTTTTCTTTTTTTTCTTTTTTTTTTTTTTTTCTTACCATCTTCTTAAAATTTTTTTGTCCTTCTTTTGCATAGTCATCCGGGGTGGAGCACACCCCGTGCAAGTGTCAGCAGCAGGCAGAAGAGGGAGCCCGGGGAGTGGGTTGGCAACCTGCCTGTGCCAGCAGGTGAAGGGCAGGGCTGGGCATTAATTAGAGCCCAGCCAAGCCACTGCTGCCTGCCCATAGTAACAGCGCTGGGCTTGGCCACGGGAGGCTCCAGGAGCCGCTGGCACACGGGTCCCGTGCAGGGCTGGCAGTTATTGGAAAGCCCTGGATTAAATGTCCAGCTGCGTGCTTTGAATTTGCCATTTCTCCCGAGCGGAACGGTGACTGTAGGAACCACCCGGCTTCCTCTGTGGCCTTTCCATGGCAAGGGAAGGTGGTGCGGGCCAGGGAGCACCAGGCAGCACCTCCTTGGAGGGAGGTGGTGAGGTGAGGGAGGGGTAAATGGAGTCCAAGACCTCCGGTTTTAACAGAGTGCAAAAAAAAGGCAGTCTCGAACAGACAGAAAGGAGAGGATGGGTACAGGAGCTGTGCACTCCAAGCACTAGGAGCTGGGAGTAGTTGAGCCAGACCCTAAATTAAACAAGCAGTGGGTTTGCACTGCACATCAGTCCTCAGTCCAAGCACAGGGGTGGGTTTTGGGGATCATGCTGAGATGCAGCTGGAGGTGGCCACAGGGTTTCTGATGCAGCAGTGAGCATCACAGGGGATGCCAAGGGGATTGTCTCCACTGCTCTGCAGGTCACTGGAGTCTCCTCAATGCAGCCACACTCATGGCTCTTCACAGAAAAGGTGTTTAGTTTAGTGCAGTTGAGAGTTGGATGGGAAACAGAATTAAGATTCTAAAAAAAATTCCTTAGAGTTTAAAGATGGGCATATTTGATTTTAGTTTAATGTGCTGGTAAGGTTTTATACCTTATACCTTTGCAGTGCTCAGGTGTGTTGTGAAAAAATAGCCATCACCTTTACTCCATAAATTTGTGTATGGTTTCTCCTGGCTCCTTTTCACCTCGAAGGGGCCGAGATTTCAAGGCCACAGTGGGGACCAGCCCTTGCACTAGCACATGATGGGGCCACAGGGATAGTACTTGGTGTCTCATTGTCTCTGCTGGGCAGTGGATGCCCTGGGCATCTCCCAGTGGTGGTGGGACCCAGCAGAGGCTCCTCTTGCTCTTGCAGGTTGGTGGTGAAAAGTGTCAGGAGCACCCCTGGCTGAACTGCTGCTGCCTCCTAAAAGGACAGCCGAGTTCAGAGCAGGGGGGTCGGGTGGTGGGACCCATGCACACCCTGTGCATGGGCTCAAGCACGGAGCAGAGGCTGTTCTGGGCTCTAGGTGGAGACTGCAGACTGCTCAGCCTGCCTGCATCCTGCCTGCAGCCCTGGGACATAGCCAGGCAGCAGCCTCCTGCTTGGGTGAGCTCCTGGCTGCCCCCAGCCATTGCTGGTGGGTGAGGAAGCTGGGGGTTCTGGTAAAAAAAGCAGAAATTAAAAAGTAAAAGGCTTGAAAATCCATTTATCTATGGATGAGAGGTGAGGAAAGGCAAGGGGACAATTCAATGTTGAGACCCCTCCAGCTCAGGCTGAGCTGGCATCAGCTCCTACTCACTTATTTGCTCCCGAAAGGCTCAAATCCACAGGATGTGGGAGTATGTTCCTGTCAGCCCAGGGGCTCAGCTGGCCCAAGACATCCTCCTCCTCACACACCATCGGCTGCTGCCTGCTCCAGCCCAAATCCAGCTCAGGCTGCTGCAGCCACCCCAAGGTGGGGATTTTGGGATGCTGCAGGGTTGGACGATCCCTGCTCCCCATACCCACAGACACTCTGCTACGCCCAGCCCTGCTCTCAGCTAATTCCCTTCACTTCACCTGGGGACAGGACTTTTGGAGGCTCACTGGGACCCCATAATACATCACCTTCCCTGGGACCCCTCCCACAAACCCCACACCTCCTGTCATTTTGTCAGGGAATGAAGCATCCTGCTGACACAGGACCACCCTGGAGAAGCAGATGCCAGGGACATCACCTCCTGTGCCAAGGCCAGGGCAGATGCATGTGCCTGCATGGGGTTTGGGTAGCAGGATGTTGGAGAGGGAAGCATCTCTTTTTCTTCCCTGGGAAAGGGGAAAAATGAGATAACGTGTGCTTTGCCCATCCCTGACTTTACTTGGACACAGGCCCGTAGCATACAGAGGATGGTCTTGTGCTCATCAGCAGAAAATCTCTTGTTTTAAGGTTTTCTAGCTGAGTCACAAGTTTCTGTACCAGATTCAGTTTCCAGCCAAGTGAGCCTGACTGCTGTGGTGGCAGTGGTGGCACCCAGAGGGATGGCTCTATGGGACCTGCAGCTTGAGTACCCTCAGCATCCCCCAGGCACACTTAGGCTTGGGGTTTTTTTCATTGGTGGGGATTCTGTGTAGCTATCTGTCAGAATCTGGATTTGGAGAATCAATGCTTCCAACAAAGTCCACATCCCCTTTTTCTCCCCTGTGAGTATTGTTTTGCACAGCCTCATCTTTTCCTGCTGTGCACGTTTAAACAAGAAAATGCAGAATTATGGTGGGAAGTGGCTTTGGTAGGTCCTGGGAGTAGAGGAGCCAGGGGATAATTGAGGGGTGAAGAATGAGGCTTGAGAATTATTTCAGGTCCCTGTCCTGCAGCTTGCCAGGCCTGATACTGATGCAAAATATAGCATCCAAGTCTTGGGGAGCAAACAATGCTTGGCTGGAGGATGCTGCCCTGCCTTGGCACATCCTCTGGTCTCATCAGCAGTGCTGCCAACCATGGGGTGTCCCCCCAAGCTCCTCCTCTCACTGAGCATCCCAAAAGAGTACTTCCTTTTCCCCTCCCAGTGATAAATTCCTCCAATTTTCTTGGTTTTTTTTTTTTTTTTTCATAATTACTGTTGCTCTAAAAATTACTTTTTTTTTAAAGAGGGTCTAAAAGAAGCGTCTCTGGCAGTGCTGGAAACCCAAACCCAGAGATAAAGCAGGCTGGACAGGGTTTGGAGCAACATGGCCTAGTGGAAGGTGTGTGTCCCTGCCCATGGCAGGGAGGTTGAAATGAGATGATCTTTAAGGCCCCTTTCAATCCAAACCATTCTGTGATTCTGTGATAGCACTTCTAGTCTGGGAGCAGCAGGAACTGAAATTGAGAACAGCAAGAGCAAAGTGTCCACCAGCTAAGGAGACAGTTTCAGGCTGGAAAAACAAAACCTTTGTATTTCTGCTTTGTTCATAAGAGTTCCATGCATCTCTTTAATATTCAAGCCCATGCCATCCATAGTCTTATACGGTGATGCTCAAAGTCTCCCAGCATAAGGCAAAATACATCATGGTAATCATGGACATCCCTTTAGAGATCCAAAGAATGGAGGGATTGAGGGCTTTTGCAGGATGATGTTGTTTTCTGCATCACTTTTCTGTAATCTTAGCTTTCCCAACATGGATAGGCAGCATCAGAGGCATTGTAGGGTGCTGCATACCTGCATGCTCAGGGATGAGCAGAAAATATTAATGCATCTTTCACATTCATTAAAAAAAAAAAAACAACAAAAAAACCCAGCCAAATACAACATTTCTTATAGCGAAAGCTCCCTGGCTACATAGAATTTGTAAATATTAGCCTCTGAGAAAGATTTTCTGAGCTCCTTTGTGTAAATAACATTTTTTTAGCAGACTGGCACTTCACCTCCAGGTCTCAGTTTTCGAGTGGTCACTTGTCCCCCCATCCCAGAGTTGCATTTCCAGCAAGGAGATCCAGCACTGGTACACGATGCCCATGGGGTGCCTGGTGGTGTGAGAGACATGGTGAAAAGCAGACAG
Source organism: Orthonyx spaldingii (assembly GCA_013397795.1). Lineage (NCBI taxonomy): Eukaryota > Metazoa > Chordata > Aves > Passeriformes > Orthonychidae > Orthonyx > Orthonyx spaldingii. Next base: position 885,451 of record VZTJ01006363.1, on the reverse strand, counting down.
AGGAGATAAGAAGGGTGACAGCCGCTTTGCTCTCCAGCGTGTTTGCTCAGCAATGCTAAGTGCTGGGCCAGAGCCACCACCTCCCTGCAGACTAAACAGTTGCAGTGTTTTCTCTCCCATGACCGAAAGAATTTAGTAAAGGGTCCCAGTATGAAACTTTACACAAACTCTGGGTGCCGCGAATATCTCTGGCTGGGAGTCTGTTAACTCCTCCGGTTCCTTGATCATCCGCGCGGTTCGGTCCCTGGGCAGATGAAAGGAAGACCCATCCCATTGAATCTGGCCAGCTGCCTGCAGGACCCCCCGTGCTCTCCCACCCACTGAGTTTTTGTGTGTCCATTTTTCCTGGGTTTTTTTGCTTGCTTTTAAAGGAGAGAGCCAAGAACTCTGACCATAATGGAGCTCTGGAGTCCTCCAGTTCAGGAAAGACATGGACCTGTTAGAACTGGTCCAGAGGAGGATGCTCCAAAGGCTGGAGCCTCTCTGCCCTGGAGCCAGGTTGGGAGAGCTGGGGGTGTTCCTCTGGACAAGAGAAGGCTCCAGGGAGACCTCAGAGCCCCTGCCAGGGCCTAAAGGGGCTCCAGGAGAGCTGGAGAGGGACTGGGGGCAAGGGCTGGAGAGACGGGACACAGGGAATGGCTTCCCACTACCAGAGGGCAGGGCTAGATGGGATATTGGGAAGGAATTTGTGGCTGTGAGATTTGGTGACGCCCTGTCACAGGTTTTCCAGAGCAGCTGTGGCTGCCCCTGCAAGTGTCCAAGGCCAGGTTGAACGGGGCTTGGAGCGACCTGGGATAGTGGAACATGGCAGGTGGGTTGGAACTAGATAACCTTTGAAAGTCCTTTCCAGCCCTGATTCTGTAATATCTCATGTCCCTTGGACCTGTTTGTAGCCACCTGTGTGCACAGATGTCCATCCAAAGGTTGTCCACTTCCCTGTGCTAGCCAGCTCAGGGGCTTCCACTTCAGGGACAGGTTTTGGGGATGGAAGAATCCCCTGAGGTCTCATTCGTCCGTTGGTCCTGGCTTGCAGAGAAACAGAGGCCAAACCTCAGTGTCTTGCCCAGCTCAGTAGATGAGTGGTCCCAGCCCCACCTCATGGTGAGCACCACCAAGAGGACACTTCCTAGGAAAGTCTTACCATCCCATAGGAAAACATCCTGCTGCCAGCTACCAGGCACCCAGGAAATCCCTCCATGGACCAAGCTCATGTGAGCCAGGAGTGCAGTAAAGCTCCTGATGTCAAACAGGATTAGCTGCTTGCCTTTCCATGCCCAGTTTCATTCATTCATGGGCAAGCTGGCCTTTCAATGGGCACAGCTTCATTTCCAGTGCAAGTGGAATTCCTCCAGCCCTGGTGCTTGGACAAAGGAGCACCTGTCTCCACAATCAGTTTTCCTCTTCTTATATCCCTCTCTCCAAATTTGGCCTGCCCCCATAGATCCCTCATCACCTCCACCTTATAAAGAGGACACATTGCATGTGCAGAATTTAAAATCAGAATGCATCCTGCTAGCAAAATCCAGCTGGTCGCTGCTGCATCATCCTGAATTGCACGGCTGGGCATCTCCAGACATGGCATTTGCAAGCAGGATCCATCTATCAGTCACAGTTGGGGTCCCAGTCATTACCTCAGCCTGGTGTTGGGAGTGGGATGAGCATTTGCTCAGGCATGGAAGTGACCTCTGAGCAGATGTGGGGATAGTGCTGGGGCTCAGACCCTGCCTTAATGTGGAGAAGAGTTTGCAATTGTCCACCAAACCATCCCCACCCATATGAAGTAGCCCCAGAATAGGGTTTTGTGATATTCCTTGAAACCATTATGCTTTTACACCAAGCTTGTGCTATGGGGAATGCAGTCCATGGGATGGGAGGTTTATATTAATATATTTTTCCATGGAATGAGGGTGTCAGCACTGCTGTGGATGCTGGGATGAGCTGGGATTTGCTGTGCTTGATCCTCTCTCTTCCTACCACCTCCATGTAGTGAGGAGGGGATTGCTGGCCTAGGGTTGGGATGCTCTAGAGGTCATGGATTCTTCGTCTCCATTTCAGGGGGAGGACTCTCAGTGTCTCCAAAATTCCAAAGGTAGCCCAAGGTTTCCTGTGCACGCTCACAAATCAAAGGGCACATCACATCCTGAGACGTGAATAAAATGGAATATAACAGGAATAAAGTGAATGTAACAAATTTATACAGGAATGAAATGAGTGTAACAAGGATCTCCTGCGCTGCTGCAGAGGAGCAAGGCTGCCGAGGGGGAACTGCCTCCTCTGAGCATTACATGGGGTGTCTGCAGGGCTGGGTCAAACGAGTGTCCCGACTGCTCTGATGGCAAGCCAGAAAGGAAATCAATTTGTGTTTATTTGTGGTTCTTTGTCTCCCCTCCAGTCCCTCTCCATGGGACTGAGAGATTGGCTTTTGGTTCTCAGACATGTGATTAATTCCCTGTGTCTGTGTGTCCTGCAGATGGCAGGTCTGTCCCTTGCTTGCTGCAAGGTCTGGGTGAGGCTGGTAATGATGTTTTGCTGTGTCTGGGTTTGTGGGATAACAAGTCTTTAAGGTGATGATAAACTGCTGTTACCCAGCTGAGCTGACACCCCGGCATGTGTTTGGGAACCCAGAAAGGTATGAGATAGGAAGGACAGCAATAAAACTTAAGTGACGAGAAAGACAACTCTGTCACCTGGGTAGTGCTGGAGGAGGCGCTGGCAAACATCCAGGATGAAATGGTGATTGCTGTTGGTTGCGTGCAGACCAGGCTCCTGAATTCACCCTCCTGGTCCTCTCCGAGGTTCCACCCAGACAGGGCTCCAAGATCTCTAACAACTGCGAGGTTAACAGCAAAACTTTTATCTGCACATCTATCATTATGCTCCCAACAGGGTGATTTAAACTTCAGCTAAATCAATAATTAACTGCTTGCACCTCTGCAGCCCCTCAAGAACCTCACAGACATCACTGACTGAAGCCATGAGACACCGCGTTGGGTGGGTAATTGCTGCTGATCCTAGATTTGGAGCCAGACAGGGAGGTCAGGGTGAGACCAGGGCGCAGGAGGTTAAAGTGACCACTCGCCCAGTCACCTCGGGATGTTTGTAGACATGGGAAGTAACCCACAGCTCCTGTTGGCTTTGGTCACCAGCTGCCTCAGTTACCCAAACCTGGGAATGTAAAATTGATTATGTTTCTTTTCCTGGGAGTTTGCCTAGGCTCTACTTTAGAAAAACCAGGAGTTTTCTGACCTTGCTTTCCCCTTCATGCCCTAATGCTTCTGAGAGGACTAAGCACTGTGTGTCCACCTGATGAGTGCAGAATCTTTGTTGAGGTGTTCTTGCCAAACTGGAAGAATTCCACATCCCTGGAATTGTTCAAGGCAGATTGGATGGGGGTTGGAGCAACCTTGTATAATGGAAGGTGTCCCTGCCCATGGCAGGGGATTGGAAGGAGATGAGTTATAGGGTCCCTTCCAACCCAAACATCCTGTGATTCTATGAATTGGTCAGTGACATTTAATGCAAGTTACAAATCATCTGGTGGTCAGATGATGTGTGGTAGGTGTCTGTGGGGTGGTGGTCACAGTCCTGGTAGCCTGGACCTTCATCATGTGATGCATTTTGGAACCCTCTGTGATTAAAACCATTCACAGAGCTGTGGCCGTCCTGAAGTCAGGCCCATGCTGAAGGCCACTGGTAGGATTTCCTGCTTTTCCCAAAATGACCAAAACATCCTGAGAAGATGTTCAAATGGTGTGTGTTCTAATAGTGCAGATCCAGGCTGGAGGAAGCGACGTGATGAAAGCCTATGGGAGTGAAATGCTTCATGGCTGGGTGAAGTCAGGACCTCTGTGAGGCTGGACACAGGTGTCATCTGTAATTTAAAAGCTTTGTCTGCTTTAAATGTCAATAGCTCCTTTGTTAGAGTCATAATAATTGCCATGATTCGCATGTCTCGGTCACACGCCCCAGAGCACTTTGCAGAGAAAGATGAACAAATCATTCCCATTTGTTGCCAGATGGGAAATCAGGGTACAGAGGTGATGGGAGCCCACACAGGGCTGGAAATAAACCTCAGTCTCTTGTGCTGCTGTTCTCCAGGTTCTGCGTGGAAGCTGTAGGCTCAAAGCAGGTTTTCTTTCATCACCTTACTCTGCTGTCTTGTCTCCGTGCTGGCAGTAGCGTGGGCAGGAATGGTGTGGTGGGATCTCACTGAGGTTCTGTCCTTGGGTGCAGGCACAGAGGCCAGGTGTGGGTGGCTGGAGGAAGAGCAGAGCCCATGGAAGAGCTGATGGTCCCATTTCATGTCCCACCACCTCCAGCAGAGGGGTTTTTGTAGTGGTGTCGGTGAAGTGAGACATTCCCAATTGGAGCTGTGGGTGATACAGAGGAGCTCAGTGAGACCCCACAAATCCATTGGCAGAGGTGTTTGATCACTCCCTGGAGCTGTCACATGTTTCTCCAGCACCTCCTGAGCTCCTTCCAAATACCAGTGCTGCAAACCACTCATCTGGTTTGTACTCCTCAGGAAGCAAAGCTGCACACCAGAACCTCCTCCAAGTCAGGACCTAAATACACGTAGTATTTCAGTTCTAAGCAGGGAATAATGCAGTGATGTTAATTGTGCAAAACGTAATTTATGGAGCCCTTTCAGGGAAGGTCTGGGGAGGGAACAGGCAGAGGCTGTGCTTCTCCAGGGCAGCAATAAGGGACAGAGGCTGTCCAGCCTCTACCCACCAGCTCCCTCCTCCAACCCATTGGATTTGTCTCAGCCCTTTTCAAAGAGCCATTTAGGGCTCCAGCCCTAAATGTTTTCAGAACATTGCCAGTAAGATCAACTATTTAGCACAACCTATCTCAGCTTTTTATATAGTTCTTAGCACGGATATCTAAGCATCATATATTTCTTTTTGTGCAATATTTCTGACTCAGTATTTCCTGCCTCCTTGACAATGACTGAGTAAACAGCAGAGCTGCCAGAGGAAGAACCCTGTGTTTACAGAGCAACAAGCCCAAATGTGCCTTTTTTTTTTTTCCCATCAGAAGGTGGCGATGCTTAAATTAACCCTCATTTTTATCCCTCGCTAAACTTTTGCCCTCAAACTTGCTGCTGCCAGAGTCAGTCATGGGTCGGTGGGCCCAGATCTGGGGAAAAGTTATTTGGAACTTGTCTTAAAAAAGTGTGGCGAACTCCCAAGGGAAGAATTTTCAACTGCAGCTGTCTGAGCTGAAGTGAGAGCTTAGATCCAATGGCAAAATGCTGCTTCTCATCCCACCTGACTGCTGCCCACCAAACATGTTAGAGGATGGATTTGCCTGCACTCCCATGGAGTGGCCGTTCCTCTTGGCTCTTCTAGCATGGTCCTAGTCCTGGAAAGGTCTCATGTCCACTGTCATGGGCCAGTGTGGTATGAACTGCATCTACACTGGGATGAGGAGTGGGCTTTCACTTTGGGCAAGAGTGGACACCCCAGGATAAAGGCATTTTGAATTTCCATTGCTGGCAGGAGCCCCAGCCAAGCTTACAAAGGATCCAGCAGGGGATGTCACAGATTTTGCTGAGCCCTGGGCCATCTCTGTGGTGTGTGAACACGGGCCACCCTGACCTACCCATCACACATGGTGAGGCCCAACATGATGAACGTGCTTGGCCTTCAGATTTATGCCCCAAACTTGTCCTGTATGAGAGCTCTATAGAGGTCCCCTTGGCATCCCCCCATTTGCCACACGGTTTCCCAATGAATTCTTCTCCCAAACCAGGCAGAGAAGGGAGGCCAACCCTGCTACCTGGTATAAATACATTTTATTTTAAACTATAGGCACTGAAGGAAGGTCATCCAGTAAACACACCCAGATTATCTACAGGCCAGAGCACCCCCAAATTAGTAATACAATTCGTGTTTAAAAATACAGCCAAACTGATGAAAGATAATTTGCTTACTGCCCTGACATCACCACCTAAGCATGGGGCAAGCCAATCCACAGGTTATTTTTATATAACTCTGCGAGGCATTTCCAGAGCAAATAAAGTTCAGTGGGCAGGGCAGTGACCCGGCTGTCTGGTTCCAGAGCTTTTCAGCCCCCTCAAGGCTCGTCATCGGTGTGTGGAGGTCTATGGGTCAGGGCACGGCTCCATTTGATGTGCCCTGGGCACACAGGACGTGGGGTTTGTTCTCTGCCAGCCAGCTCCTCACCTCTCCCACGTGCTGGCTCTGGCTCATCTGTTTGGGTCGCACAGCCTTTGGAGCTGCTCTCCATGTTCTCAAAGGGTCGCAGGGCCTGCTCTGGGCATGGCTGGCCTGCATCAGAAGAGTCACACGTGTAATTCCCTTGGCCAAACAACACAGCTGAGCCTTGGTGGCAGCAGTGGTCTCCTCATAAACCGCAGGGCAGATGGGACACCTCTGCCTGGGTGGCACTCAGTGCACACCATGCTACGGGTCAAATCTGTTCTCTGAAGGCCAGATTGAAGGATAGAGCTCCCTGACCACCTTACTGGGGCATGCTGTGACACTGGTGTAGCACCACCCTAAGGCAGATGGATTTCTCAGGATGCTTCAGGATACCCGTGGCATTGCAAGTCCGGCTGCCGTGGAGGTTCCTGCCAAGGCCAACCCTGGCCTCTAGGCAAGCATGGTCCAGAAAAATTCCTCCCACTGGTAAGACTCTCTTCCTGCTTTGTCAGAGGAATCAGTATCATTCCCCTCCTTTTGCAGAATATGTGCAAATCACCTCCTTTTGCAAAGTTTGGCTCAACCTCAGTCTGCAAATGGAGCAAAATTATTCCCACTGCGGAATCACATTCTGGGTGGAAGTGTTTGCAGTACCTTCTGCATCCATCCCACATTCCATCCACCTCTCCCATCTTTCATGGGGATCCATCAAAGTCTGTACAAGCTTTTCTGTGACTGGAGGAGGGGAGACCGCAGGCCCTTTTCTTTTGCAAGGATCTTCTTCAGCTGCAAAAGTGGGACAGTGTTCATTGATGTCTCTGCATCACCCACTGGGTGCCCCAGGATGAAAAAAGGAGGGTGATGTGGGGTGGAATCCTTCCCTGCCCAGCTTCCATCCTAGGCCTGATGAGTTTGGTTTGGTTTGCTGGTTGGTTTAGGGAATTTTGGGGGGGGTTGGTTGGTTTGATGGTTTGGGGTTTTTTACAGAAAATATCTTTTTTAAAAGAAAATGTTGAAGAGTCCGTTTTCTCTCTTGCAAGGGTGCAGGACAGAGTGTGTTTGAAGCAGGAACAGGAAGGAACAGAGTTTCCTGCAGTGCTTTTTATTCTTTCCCAGTGATCTGGGACTGCAGAGTCCATGCAGTTATCCCAAGCTGCTAGGAATTTCACAGCATTCCCCAGAGATCCCAAAATATAGTACATCTTCTCAAGCACATGAGTGTGGACATTCCAGGTTCAGACAGCACTGGAGGTGCTGGAGGGCATCCAGACTGGGAGGGTCAGGATGGGTTGGGGGCTGGAACTGGGTGAGTTGCTGCATGAGATGCAGGAGGCAGTGCCAGGAAATGGAGAGGAACCAAGGAAAAGCTCCAGGGTTCAAAGGGAGCATTCTGTGCACTATATGGGTGTATGGGGCCAATGAGGGACATGGGATGCTCTTGCCTGGGTTTTTAATTTCTCAGTAATCAGGATACTATGTCACTAGCTTTTTTTTTTTTTTTTTTAATTAAAATTCAACTGAAAACCAGTACAAGTAATTGGGTAACCCTGGGGTGATAACCTGAGCTGGCAAATAACTCCGGCCCAGGGACTGGCTGGATAATGAAAGGATGAACTCTGCAAACTCCCCTGGAGAGTCTGGGGAGACCCAACAGGATTTGGCTGCAGGTTGACTTCGAAGTCGCAGACACAGTTGGGCAACTGACTTATGGAGATGGGTGTAGAGAGGAATTAGTCATCACTGTTTGGTTAATAAGTGCTTCGGCTATTTTACAAGTCTTTTTTCCTGCATATGCAAATAAATATTTTCTTTTTCTTTTTGTAATGAAACATATAAATAGCTTCTGCCTTGGATCTTTTGTGCATACAGTTGTGTCATGAAAATAATCATCATGCTTTTGCCTGGCTTTCTTTAGCAGCTGCTTCACTTACCTTTGTTCTAAAAGGAAGATCTCCTGTGCATTGTCCAGGGCAAGAGAGCAAACTTTGGTGTGGTGGCTTTTATATCTCCCCAGCTTTGCAGAGAGCAGCTGCAGTTCAGAGCATTTGCAGCAGCAAAGCCCTTTGTCTCAGGCAGTAGGAATAAACTGAGATGAAAAAGATAAAAGGTAATTTATTTAGTTGCTGAATGTCAAAGGTTATGCAACCCGCACTGGGAGCACGCGGTGTGGAGAACAAACTTGTCCTCTTCTTCAGTATTCCCCTACTTAGTGTCTACTAAATTTTAGTACCAAGGAAAGGTCACTATGGAGACAGACAAGCAAAGTTGTGTGGGATGTCATGCAAGAACCTCTGCAGCGTCTCTTAGAGCCCAGGGAAACTTTCTTGACTCTGAGCACTCTGAGCACGATGCCCTTGTGCCATCCTCTAGAAGGGATTTTATTTGCTTCTCTATGTTGTCTTGTGCTCTTTACCCCATGCTTCCATCACATACATCCCTTTCCATACCCTGCCTTTGGACAAACCCCTTCTTTCTCCCCAGCTGGAGGTCTGATGGATAGGCAGCTATCTCTCTGTGTGCTTGCTCCTGATGCTGATCCATAAATCACATCACTGGGGTAATCCTTAGTCATAGCAACCATCAGCTCAGGCACAGGGTGACCTTTTAATGCCAAGCCCAGGCTGCCCTGATCTTCTGGTTGGGCAGGGAGCCAGTCTCTGCCATTATTTTGTGAGACGCCAGAGAGCAGCCAGACCATTAGGATGCTCCTGGCCAGACACTGGGTCTGCTGAAGATACTGGAATGAATGGGCTGGGCAGGTCAACCTGGACCACCAAGCCCAGCATGGCCACCAGCATTTCCCCTGCATTTTATTTAACCTCTTTGTTGCTTCTTTTGTTCAATCCTGGTGGTACATATGGAAAAGAGATGCTGTGTCTGTCGAGAAGGGACAGTAGGGCACAAGGGCCACCATCTCTAGTGCAAGCTGTGGCCGTTATTGCAGGAGTTGGTGATATTTCTACAGTACCTGCTTTCTGGTGGCTTTGCCATGTTGAAATTGCAGCAACTAAGCACGCATTGAGTAATCTCCCTGCTGTTACTAAAGAGTCAGTCTGTCTGTCTGTCCTCCCCCCACCCTGAGCTTCAATTTCCTCCTAATTCCCTCTCTAGGCAGCCGTTGCCTCGCCCATGGTGGTGCGGTGTTGCTGATGCAGCCTCTCTCTTGTCTGTGTGCCTCTTACAGAAGGATTTCTCCATGAGGGAGGAGCTGCAGCAGCGGGACGTGGAGCGCTGGCTGGGGTTCATCACCTTCCTCTGTGAGGTCTTCGGCACCATGAGGAGCAGCACCGGGGAGCCCTTCCGAGTCCTCGTCTGCCCCATCTATACCTGCCTCAGGGAGGTAAACGCCTTCCCACTTTGTCCTTCCCCACCAGTGGGACAAGCTGTTGCGTTGCTGTGTGGAGATGCCATGGTGCGTGGATGACACTGGAAAGGCTGTAGCTGCCCCATCATTGGAAGTGTCCAAGGCCAGGCTGGACAGGGCTTGGAGCAGCCTGGGATAGTGGAAGGTGTCGCTGCCCATGGCAGAGGGTCAGAACCAGAGAGAGGATCTTTAAGGCCCTTCCAACCCAAACCATCCTGGGTTTCCATCTTTGCTTTGTAGTTCCTAGAGGTTTGCTCTGCCAGCGCTTCTCACTTCAAAAGTATCTACCTCTGCAGGGATGCCTGGCTCTTCCTGCATATTGTCTTTCTGCTCATTAAAGCACAATAATTAAAGCACACACTCCCTTTGTCCAGGGGTTAGAAAGGACCAACAGTTAGAATGGCAAACCCACTGCTGGAGTCTGCAAATCCCCACCTAAGCAGCTTAAAGCAGGTGAAGCCACCTGAATAGATGAGACAGACTGAGGGGAGAAAAGAGGAAGAGAAATTAAGTCCCTAATGTCCTTTGACCCCACCCAGTGCAGCAGAAACTCAACCCTGTCACCAGGGTTGGGGATTTTTCAGAACCTGATCTGAAGAGCTTGTTGTCCAGCTCCCCATGGCTCAGGGTGGTGGCAGAAACCTCAGTGAGTACATACAGAAAAGATAACTCAAGTGTTAATGTTCCATAGGGGAGGAGAGGGCTTCCCTCCATCCTGCTTTAAAGATGGTTTTGTCTCCTGCTGGTGCCTGTAGAAGACTTTCTCAGAAAAACCCACCTCGTTTCCCAGAGTTGGAGCTGTGAATCTCAAATTGTCAGTGGTGCTTCTGTCAGCCCATAAATAACTCGCTGTAAAATAAGTTCTCTGCTAGACCTCGGGCAAGGGAAAGATAAAGAAAGTGCTGGTGATGACTTTTTTTATGTGCATGGGAAGTTTCCTCTGAATGCAAACACACCATAAACATTTTGTCTGGGTGGTAGTACTGTGGGCAGGGTTCACAGATGGTGACTGGAGCAGTGAGGAGTGCAGGCCTCATAATGAGGCACACGTACCCAGAGGAGGAGATGGGAGAGCAGTGCTAAGAATAGCTGAACTTCCCCAAAATCTCTGCCCACGGAGGTATGTGTCACCTTCTGGGGAAGATCTTGACGTCTAGCAAAGCCCCCATGTCCATCCACTTCCCATCATAATTGTGACATAACACAGCCCTGATTCTGCCAGAGCTTTTCCCTGCCCACTCCCATCTGCCCTCGCCATGCTGTCACTGTCCCTCTTGTCACCTTTCTGCTCTGTAGGGACATGGTGGTGATCTAGAGGTGTGCGGAAGGACGTGAATTTCATGTATCAGGGATATTTTTTGCTACAGGGCAGCTCCATAAAAAGATGTACTAATTATATCAAGATGTCATGCGTAAATTTGCTCTTAAAAATACATCTCTGTTCCTTAGCAGGACAGGTCTGTCCCTGTGGTGTTGTTTGTCACAGATGACTTTACTAGGTGATCTTTAATAGCAAGATGATCTTTAGGTCCCTTCCAACCCAAACCAGTCTGTGATTCTAAGAAGACTCTTAGCTTAGCTGACATGGATGAGCCTGACACTTCTGGCTTCCCTGCCCCAAAATGATTGTTCTGTGACTGCTCTCTCTGCAGTGCTCTGACCTTGATTCATGCCATCCCTCTTCCATGGCTGTGGAATGGGTTTTCATCCTGCTGCCTTTTTTTGCCACTGTCAGCTAATCCTGCTGCACAGGGCCAGCCCAGGGGAAAGGACCACCTATTTATCAGCACTGCCAGCCTCTGAGATGGTTGCCAGGGCCAAAGCCAGGCTATAGATGCAGCCAAGGAGGTGGTGGTGTGCTCCTCCAGCTGCACCCAGGAGAGGACAGGGACATCTGCACAGGCTGGCCCTGCTGGGTGCCCTGTGAGAGTGTGGAAAGTCCCTGATTGTGCAGGGTGCTCATCTCTTGGTGGCCCCCATGAACCACATGGGCTACTGTCGCAGCAGAGGGGGGGGTGTCACCATGGCCTGTAAAGCTGGGGACTCCCAGTGCCTCAGGACAGGTTCACAAGGTGTTGTAGCACTCACCATGGGTTATTTCCCCTTCTGCTGATCAGAACATACGTCTCCAAGTACAGTCTCAGCCCATCATCCCTAACTCCTTTCATGTTGGGTATTGCCCAGCAAACTCCCTCTGTAATGCCCACAATCCTGCATAGCTCCTTCTGCCTCCATACACCCATCCTTTGACCATAAATCATTAGCAGAGGCAAGATAACATCTCCCCTGCTGCCTGTCCTTTCAGCTCCTCTTGCTTTTTAGTTTCTCTTCTTTTTTTTTCCTTTTTCCCTTTTCCTTTATAGCTCTGGCAAACTCAGCCAAAGGTCAGCAATGCAGTGAGCAAGAGGAAGGGGAAAATTGCCTGATGACTGAGGCAGGAATGTCTCTTCCCTTTCCCCTGCAAAGCTTCCTCTCTCCAGCTCCTTTCCCCCCAAATAAAGCTTGTTCACACCATCATTAGCTGGGTGGGAGGGAGTGAGGGTGGCCATGAGAACATCAGTGCTGTGTGGGGAGGAGCTGGGGACATGGCTGGGGCATTGGGTGACAATGCCAGCGCTATTTATCGAGCGGTGTGGATGGGTTGGTTTTGTGGGCTGGGGAAAAAAAATAAAAAGAAAAAAAGACAAGTTCATTTCAGGCGAGGCTGGAGTGATGAATGCTGGGGTTTGCTGGCTGATCAACCCAGCACCCATCGCTGTCCTCGGGCAAGCAGGCAGGCCTCCGTGTCAGACACGGCAGTGGGTGTTTAACCATGGCAAAGGAAATTTGAGTCAGAGCTGCCACCTCACCCAGGCAGTGTTTTGGGAACCAAAGGAGTGGCTGTGCCCCTTGACACAAGCAGAGTCCACACCAAGTCCCCATCCCAGGGTGTTCTGCTGCACCCTACTCCATCTCTTGAGCTTGAAGTGGGGGAGAAGGAAGGGTCTGCCATCACATCCAACACTGTGACGGCATCTTCGAGGAGTAAAATCCCTACCAAATGAAAAGGTTTAATTTCCATAACTGTTCTGAGGGGTTTGAGGTGAGATTTGTGCAGGCTAAGAGTGTGTCCTCACAGCAAGGTTTGGTGAGGTCAGCTTTGGGATTTTAGGCAAAGAGGTGGTTTGCCAAGGGAAGTAAAAGGTGGGTCTAGCTCTCATTAAAATGGTGTAGTGAAGCACACTGTGTTTGGATGGTAGTTTGAACCAAAACATGTTTTTCTGCTTGGAACAGTATATATTTTAGGTTGGAGAAGGGCAATGAATACCCAAGGTCGGCCCAAAGATCAGACCTGGAGACAGTTGAGGAAAGGAGGAGAGCCCTTCACAGATGGGAACGAGAGGACTATTGCAACCATCAGATCTGGGAAGCCTGGGAAAAGAATAACAAAGAGGAGATGTTAAATAGAAATAAAAGCACTTTCCTCCTATTCTTCCCTCAGAGCTTCGGGGAATTGAGGGCGAGCTGGAAGAGGGCATTGTTCCTGGGATAAAGGCTTTCCCCCGGGACGGTTATGCTGCAGCCAGGGCACTGTGGGTTTGACCCTTGCCTGCTTCCAGACCTGGCTGTTCTCACTTGGGACCAGTGGTGGCATCTTGCAGGACATATTCTTCCATGAGCCTTCTATCTGGAAAACACTTTCAGCAGTATTAGGAAGTTGTCCTGTCTCCTGTGCATGATGATCTTAAGCAAGAGGAATGTCCCACTCTCTCCTTCCAGCCCTATAAGCCCTCTTGACTCTGGCCTCACTTATTTCACAAAACCACTCTAAATTTGTCCCTGAACCTTCCAGAACGGTGAAACATGAATATGCTGACATCCTTCCTGCTCCAAAGGCTCTGCCCCATGTCCAAACACCAAGGACCGTGCTGAGCCATGCTCCAACAATGCATCATGTTGCATATCCCCCAAAACCAACTAAGCCAGGAGAATAACCAAGGCACTTTGGTTCTTGCAGCCTGGCCATATTTCTTCTTTTCTGTGGCCTTTGGCAGAGTCAGCAAAATGGAGAAAATGGGTGGTTAAGACAAGAGAACAGCAAATGTCAGTTGAACCATCAGAGCCCTGTGCGTGGTGCAAGAAGTGCCCCGTGGCTACTGAAGATGTAGAGATAATAAATAATATTATTTGCCATCTATTGTTCACTGATTGTCACCACTTTTGCCTTCCCTAACACTTCCCTAAGCATGGTTGGAGCTGGCTGTCCCTCATCCAGCTCTGTGCTCCCATGTCTGTGTGTGAGTCAGGGGAGTGAGTCGCCATGGGCCACCCCAGCTCTGTGCCCTCCCTGCTTCATCCTCTGTTGCTGCTGGGGAGGGGTAGCACTAGGACTGGATCCTGAGGAGCCCAGCCCAGTTCTAGGTGATATCTGAGGTCTGCAGGGAAGGAGGGATCATTGCCAGTGTGGCTGTAGATGAGTGCTGCTGGGAGGTTTGCCTCCTCTGCTGTCTGTCTCATCCTCAGTGGATGTTGTTGGGACACCAACCCAGGAGGTGCCCCTGGGGCTGGAAGCTGCTGCCTCCCTGCCAGCCCACTGCCAGGAGCAGCCACTTCTAGCCCAGGTGGTTGGTGCCAAGTGCTCCTTCGGATGCATTTGTTTGTTCTTAGGATGCCATTTAACAACCAGGTAACCTGAGCAGTTGCCTATGGCAGAAGAGCAGGGAGGTGGAAGAACTGGCTCAAGGGACTCAGACTCAAGGTGATGCCATGTGGCAATAATGCCACTGTGGACACTCGAGGCACCTCACCAGCTACTGTCCCATACAGGCAGATGACACAGGGAGGGCTCTGGCCCCTCTCACCTCATAATATCCCACCCCTTACCCATGTCCCTGTGCTCTTCTCCTGCATAGGGCTGATCTTCTGTTGAAAGTTTTAAGTTTCCTCTTGATGCTTTATTTCACCCCACTGAGGTCCCTCTCATTAACAGTTCCTTGAACACATTTCAGTACATCCCAAACTTGCTGTCACTTCCAAACTTCACTGGATTGTGCTCCTCACCTCCTCCAGGTCATCGATAAGGATGCTAGATAGGGCAGGTCCAGGGATAACAGCCTGGTAGTCCTTATCCCTGGCCTTCAGGCAGAGTTGGGTTGGAACCCAATGGCTACAACCCTCTGAGCCCAACCATCCAACTCATTTTTTTACCCACGTAGTTGTCCTGGCTTGAATACAAACGGACTGGATATCAGGGGTGACGGGGAGCTGCCTTGGCACTATCCCACTCTCAGCCTCCGCAGGTGCCTGGGACAGGGCTGTTGGGGCAGGTTCAGAGCAAACCCCAGGAAGCAGCTCATCACAGAAAGACTAATTAAACTGAAAAACTCCTTCATGCAGTAGGCTGCAGGACCAATTTACGGAGATCCCTCCAGCCTGAGGGGGTTAATGCTACTGAGGCTGGGTGTGTACCCTGGGGTATCCCCAAAAGAGGCATGTGGTCATTGGCCTGACCCACGACAGAAGCTTTTAGGGTCCTACTACCATCCATGGGGATCGAGGGCAGCTCCCAGGCACTATGAATCAGCAGGGATCAGACCCAGCAGGCTGGCAGCAGGCAGGACAGTTGCTTCTCTCCAGGAGTTGTCTCCTACCTCCAGTCTGGTTGGCAGAGACAGACCCATTTCAGCATCATTTAAAATCTTGGCACACTCCCATCGCTTCCCTGCCTTGGTACACGCTGCTAACTGAAAGCCTCAGGGTGATGGTGCAGGGAGGATAAATACTCCCCGTCTAATTGCCTTCCCCCCACGTCTGAGTCTGCGGTGCAGCATGTAGACGGGTATCCACTCCCCTCCCTTCTCTTAGTGCCTGTTATCTCCTGGGGCCATGCTGCGTAATTTAGCAAAATATTCTAACACGGTAATTAATGTCTGAACTTCAAGAGGGCACTGCCTTTTCACTGTCTCCTTCAGAGGAAGAAAAAGGAAAACTTTCCCGGCTGCAGTCGGATGAGCGAGGAGGGTGGTGCTCTTTGGAAAAGAAAATTGTATCTTTTAACGTGGGTTGTGTTGGGTTTTGTTAATCACTCTCACTTTTTAAAAAGCATCAACCTTTTGAGTTGAAAAAAGGGTCTTTGACAGTATAATGAGATGCTAGGATTTTTAATATTATTCTCCAAGTCAGAGAATGAAGCAGGATTTTTGCTTTATCAAATGAGCAAAGGCACCAAGGCAGTTGGATCTTGACCCCACACCATGCTTCCACTCAGGAAGCTCTATGAGGCCAGATCTGAACAGAGGAAATATGCCCTTTATGAAGAAGGGGACTTACATCCTCACAGAAGTCCCCTTCTGGTCCTCCCTATTTGATTCTCCAAAAAATCAAAGTTTGGTCTCCAGTCCAGTGGAACTGGGACAAACTGGAAAGTGTTTTGTTTAGGGAGAGGATGGAGAAGGAATGAGGGCTGTGGGCATGGGAGGAAAACAGTTTCAGAGAAGGAGTGAAAAAGGGGGACTGGGGGTCAGAGACACCGGGAGGAACAAGAAATGAAGAGAACAACAAGTGGGAAATTGTCTTGGGAGTCCAGGAGATGTGGGTTGAAGACATAGAAGAGCTGGGAGGAAAGTCTGGGATTTGGAGCAAGTAGGGCGTGCGGATATAAAACGGTTGTGGACTTTCAGAGCCATGACAGGAGGCAGAGTGCGGGAGCAGGGTCTACAAAGAGCAGGGGTGGGTGCCTGTCTGTAGGACCATGCAAGGCAGGGGTAGATGTCCCTGTAACCTCTGTGCCTGCCATACATAAATAAATAATTAAACATGCAAAAAGCTCCCAAGCCCCCAGGCCCCCATAGCTGTGCTGGCAAAAACACTCCTATGAATGCAGCCTGTTTGGGAACAATAAATTTCCTTTAATCCTGGTCATTTTGATCAAAGGGCATAGTTAAGGTGGAGGAGGTCAGGTGTTGTTTGGGAGCAGATGAGGACAGGCCAAACTGAGGAGGGCTGCCCAGCGCCTGTAAGCCCATTAGCACTGTTGAGTATTTTATGCGCAGAAACATATTCTTGGAAAGCCACAGGACTCAGTTAGTCCCAGCATTAAAACTATGATGTTGTATCTTAAATAGGGGAGGGAAAATGCCACCCTCGTTTCTCTGGGACCCATGGAGAAGGCAGAGGAAGCAATTTGCACAGATAAAGAAGTGAAGCCAGATACCATCTCACAGGATGG
This sequence comes from Orthonyx spaldingii, assembly GCA_013397795.1. Classification (NCBI taxonomy): domain Eukaryota; kingdom Metazoa; phylum Chordata; class Aves; order Passeriformes; family Orthonychidae; genus Orthonyx; species Orthonyx spaldingii. The sequence continues at coordinate 868,710 of VZTJ01006363.1, read as the reverse complement.
TCCCTCCTCCTCGCGTGGCTTTGTTTTTCTCCCTTGCCCTCAGTACCAGGCATTGTTAGTTCCCAAAAACCCTTTCAATGGGATGTAAACACAACTATTTGCGTCTGCCGCCGTGCACTTGCTGCCTCTGCAGAGCCAGGAAAGCACAGAGCCTCCGGCCAGCCAGGGTGGAGCCCGCTGCAATCAAGCACCATGGTCTCGCCACTGTTTCTTTCCATGTTTTGTGTTTCCCCGGGACCCTTGGGATGAGATCACATCCTCCTCTCCCAGGGTTATTATGTCTTCGGATGGGCAGGATGAAGCCAGTCGTCTGGGTGGCTTGAACTCCCTGTGCACTCAGACCGGGTGGCTCTGGTTGTCTGTCCTGCTCACCTTTGGGTCCTGGAGGTCCACCTCGAGCCAGGAGATGTGTAACCACCAGGCTACTGTTGGATTGCAGTGTCTGGGTTGATGAGTGACCAGATTTTCTTCATCATTGTCTCCAGTAATTGCCTCTTAATGGTTTCCATCTTCGCAGGAATTCCTTCTGCTGTTCCAGATCCGGGGAGAGAGAGTGTCGTGTTTCATGGTTTCCCTTGTCTACAGTGGAAAGGAGCAGGAGGAGTTTCCCACGACTGGGTACAGGATTTTGTTCCTCTGGCCTTAATTCAATTTACTGTTAAGTATCTCTGAGTTCCTAAGGAGCCTGACAGGGAGGATAACCATCATTTTGGTTTACTCTATGCAATAAACAAACTAATCTCTTCTTACCATCCTCCCAGGGAGTCCTGGTTGTGTAATAGAAGAACAGAAGTCTCCTCCTTAGCTGAGAGGAGCACATGAATGTTAAAAGAGTTGGTGCCACCTGAGCTCATTTAGGTTGTCCAAAATAGAGGAAGTGTCCAAAAGAGAAAGTGCCTGCTATGGACATGGCTCTGATGCAGCCATGCAGGCAAAAGCAGCTCCAACACAGAGCTCCTTCCTCCCTGTGCCACTTCTTATGGGCAGCTGCCTGTGGGATCAGCAGTGGCCCATGCTGGTGGCCTCTTCCTAATGGTGCAGCAGGAGCTGCTGTCAGTACATTCTCACTCAGGCTGAGACCACAACAGCCCAGTCAGGCAACTGGGAAGAGGGTTCCCTCTATGAGACACATGATCTAGTGGCACCTTGTGCATCTTCTGGAGGCTTGAAGACTTCCCAGATCCCCAGAGAGGTGTGAGCAGAAGGGAATGGGGAGAGAAACACCATTGCTAGTGAAAGCAGCTGGGCACAGACTGCCTCTCCCAGCTCAGGTTTGTTTTCAAATCCCAACAAATCACATTTTGGAGCATGGCAGAGCCCATGCCTTGTGCAGAGATCAGCACAGGCAGCTCCATAAGGGAAAGGTTTTCCCCAAAATTTTGTGTTTGGGCAGCCTCAGCATCAAATGAGTGAGCAGAAAAGGTTTCACTTATGCTTGTGAACTTGTAGAAGTCTGTTTCCATGTGCTCACTTGTTTCTTCTCTGGAGAAAGTCAGTCTCATCTGACTTCCCTCGCTCCCAGAGAGGTACTCGATACTCTTTTAGAGAGGGCAGCACTGGCACAGCTTATTGCTGGGCACAGGATGAGCTCGGCCGACCTTCTGATGTCCTGGGTTGAGGAGCTGATACATCTGATGGTAGCAAATTGTAGAAATCCTGAAACTGACCCTGTGGTGGAGCGTTTTGCAATCACTCATCCCCACACCCTTGTTTGTACTTTGCGTTTTCCCCCATCCTGACTGTTTTCACCATTCTGTGCACTATGACAAGAAGAAAAGTGGGGCTGTACCATCACCTGTGTCTCAGAGAAGTGCGTGATTCTCCCCATGCAGAGCCATGCAGTCCCATGGATCTTATTTCAGGCATCTTCCTTAAAGACTTGTTGCAGTAGGTCAATAAGGGGCTGCTGGAAAGGCGGAAAATTGCTGTTGATGTCTGTCTGCAGAGAGCCCGTGAAGCAGAATTGGTCTGTGCTCCCAGGAGAACCCACCTAGCAGACTGTGGGGATTCCAGGAGGTTTTGGGGGCAGGAGTTCCCCAACTGTGGTCCATTAGAGCACTAAGAGTGCCTGCAGAGCGGTGTTAGCACCTAAACTGCACTGTCGGATGTAGGGGATGATCACAGAACCACAGAATGGTTTGGGTTGGAAGCAACATTTAAAGCTGATCCCATTCCATCCCCTGCCACAGGCAGGGACACTTTCCACTATCCCAGGTTGCTCCAAGTCCCATTCACCTTGGCCTTGGACACTTTCAGAGATGGGGCAGCCACAGCTTTTCTGGGCAACCCGTGCTAGAGTCTTACCACCCTCATCATAAACAAGTTCTTTCATCTATTTAGTCTGAATCTCCCCTATTTTAATTTCAAACTATCACCCATTATCCTGTCACAACAGGCCCTACTAAAAACTTCGTCCTTATCTTTCTTGTAAGCCTGCTTCATAAGGGGATCTCCATGATGATCCCAACCACAGAGCTGGATCAGATCCATCTATCAGAGGACAGACTCCGTCATGGCCCATCCCAAGGGCCTTTCTGGTTAAAAGCAGGACTGTGAAGCACCGTCTCTCCCACCTTCCAGTATAGTATGTCCATTCTGCTTAAGCTCCAAGCGGCACAAATAGCTGATTTTTCGCTTCCTCATCGAAATGTGTCTCCATTTTCCCCCGTGGCTTTGCTCTGCACCAGTAAGCTGGTTGCTGCACCTGGGCAGTGCATTTGCAGCACGCTGGTTCCCCGGTGGTCATGCTCCACATGGAGGGAGGGAATACTGGGAGGGCTGAATACCTCCTCGTGACCCAGGTGCAGGTGAAAAGCATGCCTGTGGGCAGCCTCAGGCCCGAGGCTGCCTGGATGTCCGTGCGTGTTGTCACTGAACACATGAACCCGAGGTGCCCATCAGGGAGCCAGGGCAAGCGGCGCGTGGGCTGCGGTCAGCCCAGCTTTCCCTGGGTCTCACCCCAGCCTCTCTGTGGCTCTGGGTGGATATTTTCCAGGTTTCTTGCACTTTCGCACTGGAGTCATCACCAAAGCATCATGAAACACTGCATGCTAAAGGGTAGTTAGTGGCCAGCATTGCTTATATGTCATTTTGCAAGCGATATCGTACACAGTAATTAGTACTGTGCCTTACAGGAGAAGTATCATTGCATCTGGAAAGGGTAATGTGTGCGTTGGACTGCTCCCACCCCATCTCCTGGGGAGAACTGCTGAAGAACACAATTAAACCTGTGTGGTTTGGTGATAAGTGGTGGTGGGGCGGGTTCTCCTGTCCTCCTTGTGGTGTGGGCACCCCTGAGAATACCAGGTAAGCACTTCAGCTTCTCAGCAGGCCAGGTGATCTCAGAAAGCAGATAATAAACCCAAACATTTGGGGTGAGTCCCATTGTCTTCGCTTCTTGGTTTGCTCGTGGTGGTCTGCACCCTGTGCAGATGCCTCCATTGCTGTTCAGGAGGACCAAGCTGGTTCTGTCCGTGGCAACGCATAGCTGCAGTTTTAGGGCTCATTTGGTCCTCCAGCCATAGCTGTGTGTCCACCCCATGTGGCTTTTGATGCTTATCTCTGCAAAGATGTAAAGAGAAGGTTCTGGGGCCATGGAGGCCAGGGTAGATGGGTCCCAATAGCACGCCATGGAAACCAGTTGCATTCAAGAGCCACCTTTCAAGACACTGCAACTCCCCATAACACAGCACTTTCAGGAGCAGACCGTAAACCCTACTTTGGGTTGCTTAGGCAAATATTTAGCACCCGGAGCCCACTTGGGCATACTGGCTCTGAAGAGGACCTTGCCCAGCACTCATCTCTCAGCGTGACATAGAAATTTGAAAGAGAAGGCGCCTGATACCTTCTGCATATCAGGCAGTCTGCAAGGCAGCGAGTCCAGCACCAGAAACTAAAGTGAAAAGCCTTTCGCAACTGAGGCTGGGTATTATATGACTGGCTGGGCAGATTCTGGCATGCAGCCTTCTCTCTTAGGAAATCAGGCAGACTCTTTGTCTGCTTTCCAGCAGGAACTGCTGCTTTCGTTGCCGGCTTCACCCAATACAGGGGAAACCGGCTGGAGAGCAAAGGGAAGTTTTTCTCGCAGACAGCCCCAGCCTCCGGGGGATGATTACAGGTTAAACTGAGAAGTGCATGAGTCCCAGCTCACCTTCCCCGTTGTCTGCCTTGTGCTTGCTTTTCAGATCCCTCATCCACATCCACCAGCTGGTTTGAACCCTGTGGGAACCTGGTGGAGAAGGGTGGGACAGTGCCCATGGTCGGAGTTGAGCAGAGGCACACAGCAGGAAGGAACAGCTATAAATAGTTAAATAAATAATAATTCCAATGTGGGAGTGCTAATTTAATGGGTATAGAGTGTTTACCTTAAAATATTTTAAGTAAATATGAATTAGATCGCAAACAGTAAATGCAATTGGCTGGATAGTCACACAAGTGCCAGGACATTAGGGTTGTGATTTCCCTGGAGCTCTCAAAGCATTTTCACCATTTTTTCTTGCAGCCCTGGTCAGGTCTGACTCAGTGGTCACAGAGCTTTGGCAGACACTGTGCTCTGGCTGCAGGAACCACCCCAGTGTTTTGAGTGCCTGGTGCTCACATGGTGCACCTTCAGTGGGGATGACATATCCTTTGAGAAATACGTGCAAGTTGTTGTCAGTGGATGAGGACATCCATGGTGGGACCCCAGGCAACACAGTCCTTGCAGTCAGCAAGGTTCAGTGCCCATGCCAGGCTCCCTGATCTCCTCCTGCCCTGTCATGCAGTGGTCAGAAGCAAATAGTGCCTACACCCCAGCATGCTACAAACATGATCAGCAACATGCAGACAAACAGTGACATCGTTCTAATCCTCCAGGCTTCAGTCCTTTGCACTGCTGCAGGTGACTGGCGGCTCTCTGTGGCCATGGATTTGGACTCTGGTTCCCCAGAGCACCAACAGATCTGACCACTGGGCTGTCCCCTGATGCACAGGGATGTGCCTGAGCTTAGTGGGCAGCCTGTGGGCCTCCCCAGCCTACATGTCTCAGGCAGAGGCTCACCTGTAGTGCTTCAGACTGGTATCTCTTCGTGCCCTGATGGAGCAGTGGAGCATGTGGTTCTTGGGTGGACAGGGTGGGGGACGTGGTGCCTTGGATGGATGGTGGAGCACATGGTGCCTCTGGAGCAATGGAGCTCGTGAATCCTGGACAGATGAGGTGTGGTGCGTGGTACCTGGATGGACAAGGTGGAGCACATGGTGTCTCCATGGACAAGGTGGAGCACGTGGCACTCTGATGGACACTGGAGCACATGCATTCTCCTTGTTCAGCCGAGTGACATCAGAGGGTGTCCATGAAGGCAGTGTGACGTTGGAGGGTGCCTGCCCAAGGCTGGGGTAGGATGTGTTCTCTCTTTCATCATAGGTAGGTGAGACTGTTCCTCATTAGCGAAATATCTGAGCACTTGACAGGGACATGTTCATCCTCACAAACACCTTTTGAGATAGTGAAGCATGTCCCAACCCTGTGTGTGGGAAGCTGGGGCTGGTGAAGTTGCAGCCTTTCTATGACCACATATCCTGGGCAGGGAGCAGGATCACTGAGGAGATCATGGCAGAGGAAGGGCTGGAGTCCATCCTAACTCTACTTTCACACTTTAGTTTTCATGTTACGTTCTTTACTAAAGAATAGCAAAACTAAGAAAGGTGTTGTTAAAAGGTATTGTCTGATACTTTATTTGCAGCCCTGCTTCATGCCACACTTATGAGCTAAATACCCCAGGAGGGAATATCTGGACTACTGCCTGTTTATATTTTTCCCTAACTGATTTTTTTTTTCATTGTTGGTGTTGGGTTTAAAATAATCTCATATTTTCTTGTGAAGAATCTGTGAACTGTTTGTGAGAACTTGTCTCAGAGCACATGGCTTGGGCTTAACTAACATTTTCCAAACAACTCAGCAGAAAGATAAACTGGGGGAGGAGGAGGGGAGGGGAAAAAAAAACTGTTGCATGATTTGAAAACCCTGGCTGAAGCTTTAGCTAACAAGAGATAAAACTGATGGACAATGTGCTCATTGAGATTCTGTAAACACCATCTTCAAAGAGAACAATCTGCCATCTGCCAAAAACAGAAGATGGTGAAGACAAAACTCTGAGAGCAGTGATAATTCCTTGTGTTACCTCTTCTTTCCCCTATCTGTTTTCCAGTCAGTGTGGAGCTGGTAAACAAGCAGGCATTTATTTGTAGAGGAAAGGAAACATGGAAAAACAAGAGTGGGAAGGAGAGGTGATAAGGCTGAGAGACACAATTCTGATTTTAACTAATGGATGTGACTTTGAAATAACATTTAGTTATGCTGAGCAGTTTTTATATGGGCAGTTTTGATCAGTTCAACTGCTTTTAAAACATCTGCCTTTCTCTAATGAATTTCAGATACCAGTGAAGCCTGTTTTCCCATTTATTCTCCTTTTGCTTAGTGGTTACTCCACACAGGGATTAGGTCAGGGCCATCAGGTTCTAAACAAGCCATCAGCTTGTTCATCCCAAAGTGATGGGATGGAAGGGGCTGGAGCTTCGAGTTTTGCCAGTACCTGTAATTGTCACAAAGATGAGAATGAAGAAAAATGTGTAATTTTGGTCCTGTTTCGAGGGTCCTTGCTCATGGTTTGTGTTTGTGGGGTGAGACATGCTGAGCTCCTACACTTTACTGTTGTCAGGTGGAGCTGTTGACCCTCGCTGCACACTCTGAGTCTGAACCAAGAGAGAGGAGCATCTTCCTGCCCCATCCCATGCCATGCCCAGCAGCATTTCGGATCTTTCCTGAAAGCTGCTCCTGCTTGCAAACTCCTGTTTGTAAGACAGAGTGCATGGAGAGCAGAGCAGGGTTGGAGCTGGTGCACCTGAGACTCCATAGTTTCATCGGCACCCCTTGCCCTTGCACCAGTGTATAATCAGCCTAGAAGGAGCCATATTAATTATGGTGTGTTGGATGTAAACCCTTCCCATCAGGTAGTTTTGTGGCTGTCAGAAGTGTCCCCACAGGGATGGAGAGGTTCGGGGGTGAGTGGCAGAGCCTTTCCCTTCCGAAGGGCTGCTCCCAGGGCTATGCTGCTCCAGCATTGTTGACTGACAACTACATTTATTTCCTGTGTGTGTGAAATGAGTGTGTTTTCTTAGTGCCTGCCATGGAATTAAAAAAACAATGTAACCTAGACAAAATTTGTTATGAAAGTTGTTAAACTAAATTATACCCCATGTTTTTGACTGCTTACCTTAAATTTTTGTGTGGACAGTCTCTTTTCTTCCCTCTTTCTGATTTTGTGTCCTTTCCTCCCAAAAGTGTGAAAACCCAAGCTGGACAAAGAGATGGAAGGAAAGTCATAAGGGAGGAGGAGGAGGAAGAAGAGGAGGAGGTCATGCATTTCTCACTGCTTCTCTCTTCTCTCTTCCACAGTTGTTGCAATCTCAGGATGTGAAGGAAGATGCCGTGCTTTGCTGTTCCATGGAGGTAGGGAAGCACCGCTACCTCTGCCCTGATCCTCATTGCTTTTCCCCTTCTGTCCCTGCCCATGCAAGTGTCAAGCAGCTGTTGGATGTTTCCAGACCCAATAGCTGTGTTGCCTCTATGCATTTTGTAATGATTAAATGGTTTGAGTTGAAAGGGACCTTTTGAGGTCATTTAGTCCAACACCCCTCTGCAATGATCATGGACACCTTCCACTATCCCAGGTTGCTTCAAGACCTGTCCAGCCTGGCCTTGGACACTTTCAGGGATCCAGGGGCAGCCACAGCTGCTGTGGGCACCCTGTGCCAGGGTCTCCCCACCCTCACAGCCACAAATTCCTTCCCAATATCCCCCCTAACCCTGCCCTCTGGCAGTGGGAAGCCATTCCCGTGTCCTGCCCCTCCGGCCCTTGTCCCAAGTACCTCCCCAGCTCTCCTGGAGCCCCTTGAGGCCCTGGCAGGGGCTCTGAGCTCTCCCTGGAGCCTTCTCTTGTCCAGGGGGACCCCCCCCCAGCTGTCCCAGCCTGGCTCCAGAGCAGAGGGGCTCCAGCCCTGGAGCATCTCTGTGGCCTCCTTTGGCCTCACTCCAGGAGCTCAATGTCCTGTCTGTTCTGAGGACCCCACAGCTGCATTCAGGACCCCAGGTGGGGTCTCACAAGAACAGTGTAAATAGAAGACCACCATAAGATAAGAGATGGCCTTTGAGACTCTGTCACTGTACTCCTGATGCTTGTAAATGGATGCAGGAAGTTTGGTAGCTGGGGTCCCATCACAGTATTTTAGAATCCTGGTTTCTTCAAATCTCACCCTCCATTAACTTTTTAAGCACAGAAACAGCTGTATTGGAGCAAAAGCTGCCGCATGACTCACACAGAGGTTTGCTGTGCTCAGCAGCAGTTTTGCAGAGAAGTAAATGACTGGACATGGCACTCAGTGCTCTGGTCTGGTTGACACAGTGGTGATCACACACAAGTTGGACTCAATGACCCTGGAGATGTTTTCCAACCTAAGTGATTCTGTGATTCTGTGAAATATAGCAGAGTTTTACTGGTTACTTTTTTGGGAAGTGATTGGCCCATGGGGATAGATGCTTTTCTTGCAGTTGAAATTGCAGCCTGAATAGTTAAAATTCAGCAAAACAGGTGAGGAGGAGGGTTTGATTTTCAAGGTGAGGACTTTGGGGAGCTCTGCTCTGGAACAGCTCCCCTGATGGTGGACTCACTGCTGTCCACCCCAGACTTGGACCTTCTCTGTGAAACCACCTAGGGCTTGTGCTACATGATGGAGGCTCTCCAAGGAGTAATTGTTTAAGAAAAAGCCTTTGGCTGTCTTCAGCAAAGCAGCACGTCAGATATAAATGCAGATCTCGGCAGGGCAGGATTTGTTATGCACACAGGAGCGTTCTGCTTATTCCAGCTAATGACTGGGAGTCACTGGGAGCTCTGAATCAGCGAGTAAATGAAGGGCCAGGTAGAAGGCAGGAATACCACATCACAGCCTGCACTTTGTTTTGACAATAGCATGATTTTTAGGTGGGATTTTTTTTTTCCAAAAGCAATCCGTCGCTGCCGCGTTTGAAGTCAGTGGGAGCTGCACCATTCACTCCTCCAGCAGCCTGGTGCGGATGCTTTTGAAAACCTCGCCCTTCGTGTTCAGCTCTTGGAGCCTGCTGCTGGGTGGTTTTGGTTTTCACAAGCCACGACGCCTTTAACTTTGCCTAGGCAGGGCAGAATCGAAGGGACAGGAGGTGTCTGTAAAAAGCCGGAGGGGTGTTTAAATATCATAGGGTGATATAATCATAGCCTGCCTCAAGCTGGAAGGGACCCACAAGGATCAGTAATCTATGGCTGACCCCTTCTTCTCCCAACAGCTGCAGAGCACCGGCCGGCTGCTGGAGGAGCAGCTGCCCGAGATGATGACAGAGCTGCTGGCGATAGCACGCGACAAGATGCTGTGTCCTTCCGAGTCCATGCTGACCAGGTCCCTGCTGCTGGAGGTCATCGAGCTGCACGCCAACAACTGGAACCCCCTGACGCCCACCATCACGCAGTACTACAACAAGACCATCCAAAAACTGACGGCCTGAGGGGCAGGGCAAGGTGGGGTGGTAAGGGACGAGAAGAAGACATGCGCCTTGACGGGACCCGGCAAGAGCTTTTCTGATTTAAATCCCCCAGCAGACCAAACCCCAGCATGCTCGAAAATACGTTCGTGGGGTGGGGAGGGAGCAGCATGTTTCTTTTTGAGCCGCGTCGCCAAGTGCCACCCCTCTTCCCTGCCGTGGTTTTGTTTTAGGGGTTTCTTTTTCTGAACTCATTGCTCAAGCAGCAGCAGCACATCCCGCCGGGTTATTGTTTGGCTTTCGAAAGAAGACAGAGAATTTGGAAAAGGAGGGAAAAAAAATAATCTAAGTGGGGGCTAGTATTGTTTTCACGCTGTCCTCCTGCCTTGCCCTGGCCAACTGGCAGGAGACAGCAGGCAGCAGATGTCTCGGGAGGACAAAGCCAGGCACACACTACACCAGACGCTCATAATTGATGGCTTTTGTCAAGCGGGGCTTGTGTTAGGTCCCCCCCCCTCCTTCTCTTGTTTTCGACTTTCTGTGTGTTCCCCCACCTACCCGCCACCCCTTCAGAGGCAGATTGGAGAGCGGGACTACTTTCTTATTTGCACTGGGTTTTCTTTTTCTTGAGCATTCGTAACTTCTTCTTATCTTATTGTATTGTCGGACTGACAGTTGTGAGCAGCTCGGGGACGAGGAGAGCAGCGCCTTCCCTCGAGCTGGGTAGCGGTTTATGTGAAGATGCTGAAGCAGAAGGAGTGTTCTTTTTTAAAGGAGTCCTGAAGCCACTGCAGAAGTTACGTAGCCACTGTCATCTTGCCAGTAACCTCCTCAGTGGATTGAGAAATGTGTCCTTTGAGCTGGGGGCTCTAAAAACAGGGGATTCTGTGGCTCTTGCTGTTCGAGTCGACGTTATTCCTCAGCCACTATAATCATTTAATTTTTTTTTGTAATTTTTTTTTTCATTGAAGGAGTGCTTTATTGTTATTACTGTCATGGTTGTAATTATACATTTAAATCCAGGCCTGTTATAGTTGGGCCTAATAATGTACAGGGCAAGGGCGAAATGAAGGTTTGATGTTCTTTGGAGACTGGTAAAGAGAAGACAAGCAGCATATAGCAAAAAAAAGAGGAAAAAAGAAGAGGGAAAAATAGAAAAAGCCAAAAATAGAAGTTTTGAGCCTGACTTCTAACTAGCTGAATATGCTATCCAGTGTTCCTAGGTGTGCTGTGTGCAGGAGCAGCTCTGTCCCACCCTCGGTGTCAGTGGCACGGTGTCATCGAGGGATGGGGGACATCTTCAGAGAGGCAGAGTGTGCCCAGGAATCCCCAGGTTGCTCCAGGATCCCCTCATAGCTCCATGCTGGAGCATCCTGAGGAAGAGGACGGCTGTGGGTGACGGCAGTGAGGTGCCACCAGGTGGGTGAGAGGCTGGTCCAGGGCAATGCCTGAATCATGAAGAAGACAGAGTGGGCTCCTTATTTGCTGATCCAGCAACACTTTGACTTAGGAGATCCCTCCATGTGCTTTTTCTGGTGAAGCCTGCTGAGGGTGCAGGCTGCCCCATCCTGCCTGCAGCAGCTGAGGGAGGCACAGTGCCATCAGCCCATCCTGGTTTCTTCTCACTGTTCAATTTATTTCCTTTATGAAGATAAGAGAATTTATGCCACGAGGATGGCACAATGGACCCTGGACCAGACAGGCTGGACCTGAACTCAGCAGCTCAAACCCATTTTTCCAAGCAAAACATTGCATTTCTGGTAGCTTGTAGAGAAGAGAGATTTCACCCTGACCTCCTTGGATGTGCAGTATGTTCTCGGGTGCCTTATGAATGTGTTGGTCTGTCTGCGATGGGGAGGAAGCTTTTGCTGCAGAATTTAAAGGGCAGGAATTTTCAGCAGAAAATGCATTGCAGGGGGTGAGAGTCATGATGCTGCAGTTCAGTATTATCAGAATTTTCATCTGGTTGTCTGCTGATCCAGTTTTCATTCTGCACCTGGAGCAAGAGGAGCGAGCTGGAAACAGGAGCTTCAGTATTCCTGTCTACCCAGAAAGCAGCAAAATGACTGCTGAATGTGCTGGAATTGTCTGGAAAAATAACTTTTGCTCCACTTATTTGAGCCCAGGAGCTTCGTACGGTGACAGCGCCTTTCATTGGGTCAGCTTCATTAGTAGCAATGTGGTTTGATAGTATTAATGAGCAGATGAACTTCATTAAAGCGGCAAAGCCCATCAGTATTAAAAGGCTCAGGGTTGTGCCCATTGTTCTTTGTTTTTTCTGCTCCCTGAATTCTCAAGGAGTGGAGGAGAAGGGGATATAACACCCATCACAGTGCACTCAGGCACGGCATCAGTCTTCTGGGAGAAGGCCTGAAAAACAGTTTTGTCGTGATTTTTTTTTCATTAACAGAAAAGTCCTGTAACAGGGACAGCAACCTGATGGGTTGGGGTGCCAGGGATCCTGCCAGCAGTGATCCAGACTGCCACTCTAGCCCCTGCAGCTTCTCACTTCCCACAGAATTTTTTCTTGGGATATAGTGAAAGAAGAAGGAAAAAAAGAAAACCACAGAGAATTGGGGATCTTACTTGTAAAAACTTGAATTTTTACCCATCAGTGCATGAGGAGGCATTCAAAGTGTAAGCCACAGGGCAGTATTTCTCCTAAAGCATTTCCCTACCCCTGCCTGCTGTGAGGGTTTATTCAATTTTCTCATTGTGAGGCAATCCTGCAACCCCCACTGACCAGGCTTGGCCCATGACTTTCCCTTCCAACACTGGAAATGAAGAACTTTTATGTGAAGTCCATAGGTTTTTTAATGTCTTAGCATTTATGTCCACGATTAACATACATTCATCCAGTCATTAACTGCTTTGGTACATCAGTCACTCTGTTGATGTCCAAGAATCAAAATGTTGACCAAAAATGGGGGGTTTTTTCCCAAAAATTACATGCTGCCAGTGGTATCTTTCTGAAGTTCATCAGCAGGAAGTCGGCGGGCACACGGCATCATTCACCAGGGTACCATGTTGGGAAAAGAGGCACCACAAGGACATTTGATCAGCAGGATGGGGAACAACGATGGGGAATTTTGAGGGGTGAGAGCACCTGGGGTTCCTTCACTTTTTTCTTGTTTTTTCTTTTTGCTTACTTTAGAAACGGTCGCCAAAGAGCGTAATTCTCCAATGTGTATTTTTAGGTGCGAAGCCACCGGCTGCATCTCCCCAGATCAGCCAGATTCCATCTTTGCTGCTCAATAAAAATATCTGTGTGGGGTTTTACTGTGTTGTCCCCATACAACTGCATCAGCAAAGGGGAAAATAACCCCCTCGGGCCAAATGTGTGTGGGGCCAAAACCTCGGGGCAGTGTGAAGGCGAGTGGCTGCAGCATCACCTCTGTGCCCATTTCCCTGGGATGCAGAGCAGGTTTGCTGACTCACTGCCCGGCTCCCCAGCGTCTAATTCACCTCGTTCCTGGTAAAAATCTTTCCAAACCAGTAAGTTTTGCTACACAGGAAGTAACTTGCTTGGTTTCCCCATGAGATATTCCACTGCTGTTTGGAGAAGTCTCGTGTATATGGAGGTGAAACAAATATGGGGAAAAAAAAAGGAAAAGTAAGTGATTTGCTTGGTTCCCCTCTTCCCCTGAAGGAGATTAATTAGTATCTATTCTTGGCATGATTGATGGCTTTGGAAGAAAACTTGTCAGAATAACTTATTTCGTGCTTATTTTTGTAACACCCCTCACTTGGAGATCTCTCAAAACCTTAAATATGATTTTTTTTTTCATTTCCCTGCTGGGTATTTTATGGCTTTACACTAATTTTGCTCTTCTTGGTGGTAGCTATTACGCAGTCCTGGTGACATTTTCAGTATTTTTTCAGAAGAAATGATACTAAGGGTTGCAAAGTCCACTGTCTATAGCCAAGGGAGCTGTGGTGTCCTGCAGAACACGGAGTTAACGCTAGCAATTCTTTTTTTTTCTTTTTAATGTATTTATTTGCATTTGAAAAAGCAACATTTTTAATTTAATCATATTTGTTAAACTAAGCGCTTTAAAAAAATTTTAAAAAATTTTAAAAAAAAGGAAAAAGGTTTTGGGGAGAGTAAAGACTAGATATTCATACTTAGAGAAATCACAAACTCATCATTTTCAGCATTTCAGAGACTGTTAAGGGAGCTCATAACTCTTTGTGACAATTCAGTCTTTGTTTATAGAACATCCAGACCCACTGTATGCTATAAAAATGCATCATCTGAGTAATAAATGTTTAAAGCTTGACATTTCCCCATCTCTTTGTGGGTACGCGCTATCGCTTCTCCTACTCTGGGAGGAACCATCCTTCTGTTCAGGTTGGAAGGAAAGGAGTATATGGGTGGTGCGAGCAGAATATCCCTCCTGGTGGAAATGCAGCTCAGGAGGGCTCTATGGGGATGGCTCAGTGCTCCTGGTGCCAGGTCACATCCTGCTGCTCCTCCTGTAGGGGTTGGTCCCTCGCCCCATCACTTCTGACAGGGGTGAGGGTGAAAGCCATGGGAGTGGTGGAAAGGGCTCAGAGCTCCCTGGAAGATGGATTGAACCCCTCTTCTCATCTGCCTCCACAGTTGCCTGCTCCCCTGCTCCCAATCCTCTGCCCAAAGCGAACTTTCCATCTCTATGTCCTACCTCAGCTGGGCCTGGGGGTCTGTTAGAGGACCCCCTTGACTTAATCACGTCCATTCCACCCAATGCTACAGCTACAAGGGCTCGCCAACCACTGCTGTCTGTTAAAAATGACCTTTGAAAATGATACTCAAGATGTTTATCACAAAATCATAGAATATTCTGAGTTGAAAGGGATCTACAAGGATCATCAAGTCCAACTCTTAAGCGAATGGCCCATATAGGGATTGAAGCCACAAAGTTGGTGTTTATCAGCACCATGCTCTGAACAACTGAGCCAATCTCAGAAAAAGCAGCTTTACTCTGAGGTCTCTTCTGGAAAACTCTTCTCAAGCCCAAGACAATTCATGTATGACTAACTGAAATTCCTGCCTCTTGTCCTGGCCTTAGAGAGGGAAAGACAGGGAAAAGAGAGATGGAAGGTGAAAGAACGAGTGACAACACCACTCAGATCCTGCAGGGAGATTCATGTTCTTCCCCAGACCTCTAATCCCCGCGTTCCCCTTCCATTTCCCTAATGCCAGAGCATCTTCTCCCTCTCAAGTAATGGGCTCACAGGACACAACTGAGCACCACAGATGTCCAAAATCCTCAGGTGTCACCTCCTCCCAGAGCCAACATGTTTGCCCCAGAGAGCAGGACTTAGTGGGACATTCCCTGCCTTGCCCATTATGAGTGGAGGTGTTTTGACTCCAGAGTGATGTCCATTCCCTGCATGCCTCACCATTTCTGACCTTTAAGCTTTAAGCCATGGTGGGCTTGAAACTGGGCCTCAGAAAGTTGAATTGAAGAACATCTAGAATTTAGATCAGAAACTGGGAAGAAGTTCTTGGCTGTGAGGGTGGTGAGGCCCTGGCACAGGGTGCCCAGAGAAGCTGTGACTGCCCCTGGATTCCTCAAAGTGTCCAAGGCCAGGCTGGATGGGGCTTGGAGCAACCTGGGATAGTGAAAGGTGTCCCTGCCATTCTATGAAATACCATACCTGACCATGTGTTAACCTTTCCAAGGATCCACCCCTAAACATCCCCATCATGAGCCCCAGCCTGCAGCTCTGCGATGTGCTGGAGCTGGAGTTTGTCCTGTTCCTAATCAGGGGTTTGAGCATCTGGACCAACTGTGGGAGCAGTTTATCAGCACTGGAGTTGGGCGGGGAGCAGACAAGCCAAGAGTAGAAACGATCCCTGGGGCCCCTGGGACCACCAAGATGTATTAAATGAGAAAATCACCTGCAGTAACACAAGATTTGGAGCAGATGGATGGGCATCGCTACAGAGCTGAAGCTTTCAAGATTCGGGAATATTTCTGTGAATTCCTCATGTCTGCCAAAAACACAGACAGCAGCAAATAAAGATTCCATGGATCACAGTAAGATTGCTTGGCTTTCCTAAAACATGGCAAACCTGCAAATAGCCAGGAGGCAGGATGCTCTCCTCTTCCAACAGCTCCACATCTGTGCTAGGTGTTATGGGGAGTTTTTAAATGCTCCTGCTGGTGACAAAATGGGCAGCAAAGATAAGTAACCTTAATGTAACTGCATTGGTGCTCTGTTTGCCAGATGAACTGTAGCTTAAATGACTAATGCTTGGGATGCAAGAAAAACAGTAGTATTTTAACAATAATGCACATTACAAGCCCTTTTCTTTTGTATTCTACATGATGATCCCCAATTATAAAGCTGTAGACTTGTGTGGCTCCATATATGTGACTACTGAACCTAGCTTGATGTCCATACTACTCCCCAGGACTTCTCTGGACTCCTAGAGAAAGATTTCTGCAAGAAATATTGCATCCTTGGGCTGTAATTCACTGACTTAAACATTTTCAGGAATGCAGACATTACCTGTACCTCTTGGAGGGGTCACTGTGGTTATCCTTGCAGATACAGGTGAACGTGGGGACTCGAGGATGGATGGTCCCAGGAATGGAGGTTGGTTTTGTCTGCCCCTCAGAGGCATTGCTCCCCTCAGAGCTGCAGCCTTTGATAGGGGTTATCGGCCTTGCAAAGGGCAAAGCTTTGGTGGATGTGATGCTAAGCTGATGCCTCGTCCTGTGCCAGATCAAAGCCATTTCCCACCAGTCATGGATGCCCATGCCACAGAATCAATGAGAAAAAAATGCCAAGTCCGTCTCAAGAGAAACGCCAAGATGTCAGAATGGCATTCTGTCCTAAAATCATCCCCGTTTTTCACCAAAGCATTTTGTTTTCATGTATGTGGTGTTGCTGTAGCAATAACATTTTTTAAAAATGGATTTTATTATCTCAGACCTTTCCAATAACTTCCCATAGAGCTTTGCCATCAGAAGTTTTCACTCTGGGGGAGCAGTGCCAGGAGATGTCAAAGGTCTGATGGGAGAAATCACCTTTGCCGTGGTCCTGGGCTAGCTTCAGCCTCTGATCCTCTTCTCCCAATCCCGATAGAGGGAAATGCATCAGCATTTCTGTCCCCATGTGTCATTCTTGATGTCCAAATGCATGACACATGTGGTCTTGCAGCCAAGATTTCAAGTTGAACATCAGGAAGAATTTCTCTGTGGAAAGGACGTTCAGGCCTCGGAAGGGGCTGCCCAGGGAGGTGGTGGAATCCCCATCCCTGGAGGTGTCCAAGGAACGACAGGACATGCCATTCTTGGCTGGGTGACAAGGTGGGGAGTGGTCACAGGTTGGACTCACGGATGTTGGAAGGCTTTTCTAACCTAAATGATCCTGTGAAGATGGGGTAGGATTGCACAGACCCTGCTGGTGCTGCTGGTGACCCCACAGCAGACACTGGTGGTGGAACTGTGAGCAGAAACCAGATCTTAGAGCAGATCCCTGTGAATGGTGGAGGTGTAGATACAGCTGTTTGAGGAACTGGACTGAAGTGAGGGTCTGCATGGGCAGGAGAGCTTATGGAATCACAGAATCCCAGAATGATTTGGCTTCAAACGGACCTTAAAGATCATTTAGTTCCATCGCCCTTCCATGGGCAGGGCAAGCCAGTGGTCCATGAGATTCCATGGCATCTAGGACCTGTACAAAGTCCAAGTGGATGATTATGAAGGCCATTTCCACACTTCTACAGGCAGCACCAAGCCTGGTTTTTATTTGGGGAGGTGCTTGAAGATACAGATGGAAGGCCCAGGTTTCACAATCCAAGAGACAAATCCTACCTGCTCTTGCTTCATGCAGGCACCAGGGAGGAGTTCCTTCTGGCTGTTGTTCTGTGAGTGGAGGTGGGCAACAAGCAGTGCTCTTTTACCTTTAAAACTAATGGCAGTGAGCTCTGCAGGAGCCTGGGCTTTCTTGCCGCAGAGTCCTGTGCTCTGGCATCAGACATGCAGGGCCAGGGTGCCATGCACAGGTGGGTCACGAGCTGCACCATGGTCAGGCGTCAGCTGAGCTGGGCCTTCCCCAGGTCCCATCTGTCAACCACGGCCAAATTAACTGGCACTGGCACTTTTCTGTCTTTGTCTCCCTGGGATAAAATCCTGATCAGCATTTACTACTCCCTGCCTTGATCATAGAATCATGGAATCCCAGAATGGTTTGGGTTGGAAGAAACCTTAAAGATCATCTCGTTCCACCCCCTGCCATGGGCAGAGACACCTCCCACTATCCCAGGTTGCTACAAGCCCCATCCAACCTGGCTTTGAACACTTCCAGGGATTAGCAACATTCAAGATCAGAAAGCAATTTTAAATTTACTTTTTTTCAATAATTTAAAATTTTGAGTTCCAAAAGAGGTCAGCTTTCAAAGCAAGTCTGGAAGATTGGGTCGATTAGGGTGGGAGGAAAAACTGCACCAGGGGATGGGTTATCCAAAATCTGTCTGGTGGTAATTACACATCAGCTGATGAAAAACTGGTTTGAGGGCAAACACCGTAAAAATATTGCTGTGGGGAGAGAAAGACGACAAAGATTGTGAAATCCAGTCGGCAGATTGTTTTACAGCAAAGGTAACGTCTCTCCCCAGGGCTGGATTTTACAACTCGCATAAGAAATCAACCCCCAGTTAGCAGGCCTGCTCTGCTCTTCTTTTCAAGCACAAAAAATGCAGAGTATTTGTTAGAAACCATGGGTTTGTGCTGATTTCTTGGAGATAAATTCATTCTTGCTTTTGGGAGGGTGATGAAGCGTTTGGGAGGGGGATTGTATTGCATGTGGTGACTGCAATTAGTTTTTACAATCATTGCATGGACATACCTTGCTGTATATATTCTTTATATAAAATTGCATTTCCATTGTTTTCCTGAGCACTTAAAGGGGGTGCTGCAGGGGCCCACTGCTCTGCCAAGGGGGCTAAACCCAAATAACCCAGTGCTGCTGCCTGGGTTCTGTTTTCCAGCTCAATTTACACTTTTTTTCTCCATTTGCTCTCTGTCCTGTAATTTATATTTCCCTTTGCTCCCTCTGTGTCTGCAGGCAGGCTTCCAGCTCTGTGCTGTCACATTTGGTCATCTCAGCTCCCTTTTTCACAACCAAGGATGTCTCCTCCTCGGGAAAGATGAGTTGTCCTTGTGCCAGCCACCACCTGCACTCACCTTTTTGGGCACAGGTGACCGTCCTGGGTCCCTGCAATTCACATTTATGTCCCCAGAACCTTGCACAAGGGTTTTCTCCCTTTGTTAACACTTTCTGCAAGCACTTTAAAATCATAGAAAACCATCATGGTTTGGGTTGGAAGGGACCTTAAAGATTATCCTGTTCCACCTTCTACTATCCCAGATTTCTCCAAGCCCTATCCAACCTGGTCTGGAAGACTTCCAGGGATGGGGAGTCCACAACCTCCATTTTCCCTGGGGTGCACTGGATTTGCTTCCCAAAATCCCACCAGGAATCACCACCACTCATGTTCCCCTGTAAATGCCGGGGGAAGTTGCAGGGAGCCTCATCTCCTGTTCTTCCTGCCCCTCCATGCATAGCCCCTTGTCTCCCAGTTCCTTCCCTGATTACCCTCTTCTCCAGTTCTAATTGGTCCCTTGGTGCTGGATTAAAGTGATGCTCTTAAGGGAAGCAATGGGTAAAAAAACCATTCCAACAAGCAGTTGTCCGTTGGAGACCTGTCCCAACCCAGAGTGGCCCTGCCCAGACACAGATGGGGACAGCCAGACCTATGGCATGGTGATGCACCACGGCCACCCCCAGGGGGTTGCTCCCACAGGCTGTCTGGGACACTTGGCTTCATGCTTCTTGTCCCACCTGCAGGTGGGCAGGAGTTTTTTGGGGACCTCCAGGGGGACTGACAAGGGTCAGAGCTGGATTACCCCCAGAGCACTGTGCTGGAGCCTATTTTCTGGTGGGAATTGTCAGAATAAAATTAGAAGTAGGTTGAACTTTATCTACAACTTGAACTGAGGCTGAACTTGGCCCTGTTTTGTTTTAGTTTTTCCGAGTTCAGTGGAGTTCAGAGGGAGGGAGGTGAGTGGGGGGCACTGGATTATTTTATTTTAACTTTTTGAGATTTCACTGTAGTTTGACTGCCTCCTCAGCTTGGAAAGGCTCTTCTCATGGTATTACCCGTCCGAGCTGGTGATGTGGTGGCTCAAATACTGTCATAGGATTTATTCCAGTTCAGATATTTGTGGCTGGGGGAGTGCAGTGCTGACCAAACCTTACCCTGGCTCAGCCCTGGGTCTGCCCCAGCCCAGTCCCTTCCCAGATGGGAAGACAAAGGGGAAAACTGGGAGTTGATTTGCAGAAGGACCACGGCAGTCTGCACTGGAGATGCTTCAAGGGATTTTTGGCACATTTTTGTCCCATGCCAACCAGCTGGGCTTCCAGACATCATTCCAGCACTGCTGACACTTTTCCTAATCTTTATTTTTCATGTGGCCACCCATAGTGGAGACGAATTTGCTTGCCTGGACACACACTATAGGACCCATGAGCCAGAACTGTGCTCCCTGTCCCTGACCCTGTGGGTTATGCAAGCTGCTGGCCCTGTGCAGAGGTGTGTGCGTGGTGCAGGGAGCACGTACAGTGCTCTGCACCTTGCCCTGGGGACATGGCAGCCCCCTCTGGGCCAGGGACGCTGGTGAAAGCAGCAGCACAAGGACGTGGTCATGGAGGCTTCACACGGAACCCGTCACAGAGCCGCAAGGGGAAAAGTGGCACTGCATCCCTCCAGGGCCAGTTGTATTTCCCAACGAGCCGACCATCCCTTCCCAGAACAGACTTTTACCACATGGTTATTTCGCCTCCTAAATTACTCAAGAGTTTGTAGAAACTTCACCAATTTTTTGACAAAGATGCCTTCTAGATCACTGACAAATCTCGGGAATGCATAGGGCAGACTAATTTCCTGGAAGGAAAAGTCCCTCCAGGCTGGCTCCTAACTATGACACATTTGATAGCCATTCAAGGACTACTGGGAAACGTGTAATTTGTCTCCGTGAGGCTTCAGAGAGAGTTTCATCATAAATTCTGACTGTTCTGTGGAATAAAACCAGCTAATGTCTACCAGCAGCCCTACAACTTCCGGAATTTATGTAGGACGTATCACGGGGTGATTTTTTTTTTCCCCCCTCCAAGGTTTTATACCCGGGTGCAAAGTGACTTTATCCCTATTGCACCTTGTTTGCTTTCCTCCTGGCAGAGTGACCTGCCTTGTCCCATGGAGGTTAGCACTGGTTGTGGGTGTGCCTGAGCCACCACCACTGTCAATGAACTTTGGCACCTTAAACCGTGGAAAACCCGACGTGCCAGAGGGAGGGATAGGTGCCTGGCGTCCAGGAGATCAGATTGCCCCAGGGGATTTGCTGGGAGTCCCATGATGAGCCTGGAAGGGAGCCCAGACGGCAGGGCACCACTGTGCTTTCCACCCAGGGCACTCAGCTGGGGTCCCTGGAGGACAGCTGGTGGCCTTAGTCCCTTACTGTCACCCTTGTGCATGCAAACCCCAGCCCCACATCACCCTAAAGTGATGTGGCTGGGGCAAGTTGAACCCACCATGTAGAATGTGGATCCACCAGCTCTGCAGGGGATGATGGCACATGGCAGTGGGCTGCCCTGGTGTGAATCTCTCCCGGTCCCAAGGGACCATTCCTGTGCTTGCCTACGAGGGGTATTCATCAGGCTCACCCCATGGGCAACTACCTCGGGGTGGGTGGTTTTCAGGACAAGTCTGGATCTTCAGCTATGACTCACTTCCCTGTGCTGCTCCAGATGCAGGAGACATTCTGTTCACTCCCAGTTCATGCAAGCTGCAGCTTGGCCACCAGCATCATCCATCCTCCTCAGCCTCACAGGGTAATCCCGGGTCCCCAGGGTCTCTCACTGCTCTTTTTTGCCTCCAAGGTGTCCAACAGGATCTCAGCCCCAGCTGTTTTGTAGGCAGATGAGGAATACAGCACTGCAGAGGGGTTTTTAATGTCACCCATCTCAGCCCTGCTATCCCTGTGAGCTGTTCCTACGAGTCCTTGCCCAAGAGCTTTGCCTCCAGGAAATGCTATTATCAGCTGCCTCCATCGGCTGCTCCACTTCGAGCTCCCCGTCTTGCTTCTGGGGTGCCCGATCCAAATCCAATTTCTACTGGAAGGAGATAAGACAATGAAAGGAGATAAGGGCCAGCCAGCAGGCTGGTCACCCTGACTCACAGGGGACAGGTGTCAGCACAGGGGGAACACTGTCAGAGCAGTACTTGCAGCCCTGAAACTGGTGAGTGGGCATGGCATGAGCAGACAGGGGTCTTCAACCCTCTGGGACAGCTGGGCAGCACCGGGACTGAAGCATTTGGGGTAGGTTGGGGTGACGAATTCCTTTGGGGGTGCACACCAAAGTGGGCATTCACAACAATGTACAGCGAGAGAGTTCAAGTTCAGGACTAAGGGGAGCTTTGTATCACTCAGTTCTTATCCCTGTGCACACTGCAGGGTGGGGGCTTCCTCCCTTTCCTCCCCAAAAGTACAATCTCACACCTCTTTTCCTAAGCTCTCCCTTGGCACCCATCTCCTCCCCTCCTTGCAATACCAAAAATTGCCTGATTAGTAACAGAAATAGAGAGACATGATGGTTAGGGACCACCCATTTATCCTCCCAGCTGGTCAGTGGCAGCTGACTGGTGAATGCCTTTAATTAAAACTAAATGGTTAATAGGAAGCTGAGCAAAGGTCTCCCGCTTGGCTCCCTGCGCAGGTGCCAATGGAAATCGTGCTGAGGGCTGAAGTGCTCAGTGTCGAAACAGCCAGACTCCACCTTGTCTCTGTGCCAGAGCACTAACATTACCACAGGATCTTGCTCCCAAATACTGCTGGCCCTGGTGCAGCTAAACCTGTGCCTCTGACAGGGGACATCCCCATGGACACCCTTCTAACCATGGACCCCATTTCAAAAGGGGCTCTTGTCTCTGACCTGCAGTTTTGGTAGGAAATGGGTTTTTTTTAAACCTGGGGCAAGTTGTATTTTGACTGTTGCCCATTTGAGGGGGGGGCGGAGAAAAAATGAGGAATTACCCAATGCAGAGCAGTTTCCCAAGGTTGAGAAGCAGGAGGTTGGAAGTAATAATTAATCGACAGTGGCTGGCAGGGGCTTTGCTCACCTCAAACAACCTGGTCTAAGGGTCACTTCACAAAGATGTCTGCAACTAATAAAAGAAAAGATCTTGTCCTGGCCTGAGGGAGGAAGAAGGAGAGAAAAAAAGAGATGGAAAGTGAAACAAGGAGTGACAACACCACTCAGATCCTGCAGGGAGATTCATGTTCCTTCCCAGACCTCTAATCCTCACGTGCCCCTTCCATTTCCCTAATGCCAGAGCATCTTCTCCCTCTCAAGTAATGGGCTCACAGGACACAACTGAGCACCACAGATGTCCAAAATCCTCAGGTGTCACCTCCTCCCAGAGCCAACATGTTTGCCCCAGAGAGCAGGACTTAGTGGGACATTCCCTGCCTTGCCCATTATGAGTGGAGGTGTTTTGACTCCAGAGTGATGTCCATTCCCTGCATGCCTCACCATTTCTGACCTTTAAGCTTTAAGCCATGGTGGGCTTGAAACTGGGCCTCAGAAAGTTGAATTGAAGAACATCTAGAATTTAGATCAGAAACTGGGAAGAAGTTCTTGGCTGTGAGGGTGGTGAGGCCCTGGCACAGGGTGCCCAGAGAAGCTGTGACTGCCCCTGGATTCCTCAAAGTGTCCAAGGCCAGGCTGGATGGGGCTTGGAGCAACCTGGGATAATAGAAGGTGTCCCTGCCCACGGCAGGGGGTGGAACGGGATGAGCTTTAAGGCCCTTTCCCACCCAAAACACCCTGTGTTTCTCTGATCATCACCCTTGGTGAAGCAGACATCATTAAACACTCATGTAGACACAGTTAAATGTATTTCAATGTGTAATTTATTCTCAAATGGCCTGAAGTAAAATATGCAGGAGATTAAATGGAGCTCTTTGACCAAAACCTCTGCAATATGCACAGATTTTTCAAGCAGAAAATAAGTGCACTGTATTGTTCTTACATTTAAAACACCCTCAGCAGACATGCAGTTCATGCACAACAATTCACTGCTTTGCCACACAGATCCCAGGCCAGGTCTTCAACTGGTAAAAACATTCCTAGCTGTGCTTGTGTAGGACTGGAAATTTTTACTCTACTTGGGGGTCTGATGTCCTCTGTCTGAAAGAGAAACCCTCTCTGCACTTGCGGCTGATGCTTATCTCACTGGTAGTTGTGTTCCTGGAATTCCAAGGTCCTCCTTATCTTCAGCAAAGTAAACTGTATCCTCAGAGATAATTGCAATAAATAGCACGAAATGCTTCCCCTCATCAAAATGTCTTTGTGGAGAAAACCCATCATTTCAGAATGGATAAAAATGTGGTGTACTTGATCCATTTTCATTAAATGCCTGGCAAGGCTGCTCCCTGCCCAGCACAAATCTGGGGACTTCACTCTGAATTTCCATGGGATCCTGTGAGTTGGAACTGGACCAGTCCACAGTTCTAAAACCATGTAGACCTCAGAGGAACCCCAAATTTCTGGTGGGTGTTTATATGTCTTTGGGAATGGGGTCCTCAAAGGCATTCAAGTGATGGTTGGGAAGTTGGGAACCACTGAGCTGGTCCTTGTCAAACCCCTCCAAACTCCCTGTGGTCCTGTTGCAGTCTGGTGCTGAAAATAGCTGCCTTTACACACCCATCCCTCACCTCTGCAAAGCCATAAAGAGCTGGCAGATGGCTGGACTACAGCTACTACTTTCTGTAATGGCTGGACTACAGCTACTACATTCTGTATTGATGAGAAGAAAAAAAATATTGTAATAAACAGCATTTACCCAAATAAGTGATGTATAATGAATCCTTGATAATGACTTACTAATAAAGGTGGTAAACTAGTAATAGACGGAGTCTGGAGGATGGTGTGTAAAGTGCTTAGAAAATCAAAAGGTATCCCAAAAAGGGAGCTTCAAGGACCTGGGGCTATTTAGTCTAAAGAAGGAAAAAAAGATGAAGGGATATTGTAAATTGTAAAACATGGCCGCTGAGAGAAAGGAAATAAATCCTTCATTATCACAAAAGGACGGCTGAGAAGTCGTGGGCTTAACCTGCTGGGAGGAGGATGCAGTCTGGGTGATAGACAGATAATAAAGACCTGAAAAAAATTTCCTGAAAAAACATAGTAATGCTGCACTTAAGATTTTCAAGAACAGGTTGGAAAAACACTGATTGCAGATAGTTTAAGGATGTCTGGCTTGCCCTTGGGATTAGCAGGGGGTTAGTTGATTTTAAGTGCTCTCTTCCAGCACCATTTTCTATACATTTGGTTTAATTTACTTTCTTGACTGGGTTGTGTTTTGAAATTTAAAGAAATACTTCACTTTGGTATTTTCTCAGACCAGTCCTCCTGCAGGGAAGATGTCTTCTCCTCCAGCAAGGACAACAAGTCCCAAAGGGAGGCAATAAACCTCGAGCAGGGATTACTAACAGCAAAACTCAGGGATGTAGTAGACATTACTCCAGATATTCAAGGTTCAGTGCTGGACAGGTGGGAGACCAGTTCCTAAAATGTTATCTTTCAGAGAGATGTACCAACCTTGAGGAGGTTTGTTCCTATGAGATGTTGTGTGTCTGTTGATACCCTTCCTGGCACAAAGAGCAGCCTAAACATGATAAATCCTTTTGAAGTTCCTCACGCTTAAGCTCCCAGGACAGACAAAATGATAGGAAGATGGAGATGAAGAAAAAGCAGGCAGCACTTTGCACCCCAGAGCTTATTTATAGAGGAGGGATGTGGCATGGAGAAACACCCCAAGAAAAGCTGGGCCCAGAGAGCTTCTGTTTGGGAAGATCCCAAAAAATGAATGAGGTTTTAAGGAGGGGTTGCAAGAGGAGGGTGAGCAGGGAGTGGTTAGGAGGAATTTTAATTAACATCAACGTTTGCAATGTTATTTAATAGGGTCCAAAAAAACATCTGAGAGCAATGAAAGCTGAAACCAGCATTTTGGGAGCAAACAGAGGCAAGCATGGGGCTAGGGGAGCAGGGCTGGCTTGCTGGGGAATGAGGGGCACCTGAAGAGGTGGAAGATTATGAGGAGAGAAAAGTGGTTTTGAGGGAATTGCAGGGTGGAGGAGAGCTGAACCTCCCTGGGGTGGGAGAGGCTCCCAGGGCTGTGCACATTGCAGGGACAGCACCAGCCATCTCAGGTGACATTTAGTAAGGTAGAAAACCAGCAGCATCAGAAACTGAAGCTCTTTTGGGTCCAGAAACCCCCAGCTGAGGTACCAGGTGTGTTGGGGGCTGCTGTCTGGATTAAGCACCTTGCAGAAGCAGCTGAGCCCTGCATTCCCAAAGGGATGCCCATTCAGGCATGAAATGGAAGTCTGACCTTGGTGAAAGCACCCAGCACAGCCACCCAGATTTGTGGCACGAGGGTGGGGATGGAACTGCAGCAGCAGTGCAGGAGGGCAGTGCCCACGTGCCACACATCCACAACAAGCAGCTTCGCCCACCCAGGACGGCAGCACGGATTTTGCCCCCACTGCAGAGGACACCGTGGGCCGGGCCAGGATGTGCCAGCCCGGGTAAGGCCAGCAGTGGGTGCGGGAGAGGCAGCCAGGCCTGCGCACGGCACACCAGCCTCGGCGGCTCAGCCTTGGCCTGTGCCCCAACTTGTCGATGGGGCTGTTCAGAGCGATGACATAATTACAGTTTCAATCGCAGATTAATAAGAAGTGGGTTTTTTTAGCAAACTGTGAGGCATGCCTGAACTGGAAGGGCATTTCAGCTCCCCACTGCTTGGGAGCTGAGGGTGCCATGCCCTCTTTGATGTCTGCTGGCGTGGAGGTGCTGCAAACACCGGCGCTCGTGTCCCAGCTGCAACTCCCCTCCCCGTGCTGTGCTCTCCTTCAGCTTTCATCTCCAGCACTCACTTGGGCAATGGGTGTATAAATGAAGAAGCCATCCCCAGCCTCTAAAATAAACAAATTCTGCTGGTGGAGGAAAGACTCTCCAAATATCATCAAAGGCACAGGGGCTGATAACTGGGAGGAAGGGGAAACTGAGGCAGAAGCAGTTTGCCCAAGGTCATTCAGAGAGTTTCTGTGACCTGTCAAGTTCAGTGATGCACCTGGAAGGCTGCAGCAGCAGGAGGGAGTGGCAGAGTGAGGCCACCATGGGCTATGGACCACTATGTAACTGTGAGATGAGAGAGAGATGACACCCATGGGTCACATACCAAAAACCAAGCTTAAAGTCCAGCTTTTAGGGTTCTGGGTCAGACCCTGAGATACAACTGCTTAAAGCAAAGCCAGAGAGGGGCAGAAAGTTGTTGCTTCAGGGAATGATGGATATGTAAGGGAACACATCCATTTCCACAGCTACTTCTGGTCTCTATGCAAGATCTCCCATTTTTCCTCCTCCTCCAACACTCAGACCCACACAGCTTACTTGGACCAGCTGAATCTTTCACATTATTCAGATTTGGATGTTTCTGTGCCTGATGAAGGAGCTTTCACAAACCTCTGGGTATGTCAAACCTGGGGCTGTCCCTCAGCTACTCCCAGCAGGAGTCCTAGAACCCAGCCAAGCCCTGCCAACCCAACTATTTAAGAAAAAAAAACAGAATCACCTACATCCTCAGCTGACTTAAAAGTCATGATATCTCCTAATAACCCTTTCTCCGCCTCACGCATCGAGGCTCTGAGTCTTCATCCAGCACTTGTCAAAATGCACTCCTGCATTTGGAGGACTGGAGAGTTGTGCTTTCCACTTTCTTACTCGACTCCTGGAGTTCACAGATGCTTGTGAGACTCTCATAGACACTAGGGAGACACCAAACAGAGTCCACAAGTGGCAACCTTGCATGTAGTTTCAAAAAGCAGATGAGACTTTGGGGCAGAAATGTATGACCGAGATCTGCTGCTGTTCCTTGGGGCTTCCTGCTATTTATGTTGAGCACCTCCACTTTCAGGTTCCTTTTAGACATTCCTCAAGTTCTGTTTTATCACTATCCAGTGCTCCTTATTGCCCCAGCTGAGGTTGTTTTACTGGACTATTCATCTCCCGTGAAAGGAGATGGGTGCACTTGAAGCTGCTGAGCTCTGAACACCAAAATCACTCTGGCTCCATCTCCCTGGAGTTTCCCAAGCTAGGAGCAGGTCTGTATCTGAGATCAGTTTCCTGTAATAAAGCCGGTCCCTATCTAGGGATCTGTTTTCCTGCAACAGAAATATGCCCCAGGTGAGAAATTTGCCTCCTGAACTCAGTGTGACCTCCAAGAGCTGAAAGGCTTTGGATTAGGAGCATTGAACTTGACTGTGCTGAAAATCAATCCAACCCTGGAGCCTCGCTTCTGCCAAGAGTGGTGATGCATCTCTGTAAAAAAAAGTCCCAAGAAATGTTATTTTTATAGTATACACACTAAAACAGCAGTGTTGTCCCAGCCCAGCAGTCTCTCAGGCTAGAGGCCTTCAGGGAATGATCCCAGTTGTGGGCTGAGGTCCCACTGTCCTTCTCTCCATGGGCAGCAGACGGAGCTGGCAGCTCCTTCAACTAGGAATGCTTTTGCATGGGTTTTTTAATGCTTCAACTGCAGCCTTTTGTCCCCAGAAAAATACCTAAAAGAGAAAAAGGGCCTGAAGGGTTAAAGTAGCACTGAAAGTTTTACGAGTCCAGGCTGCAGATGTTGTAGGCAGGGAGATGAAAGCAAACCCTTCCGCCCGGTTGTGGAGGCTGTAAGCCCTGAACAGTCCCTCTGGTGGAGGCAGTTCCCTGCCTGCAGCCCCACTCCACGCTGTCTGCTGGCTGGAAGTGGTTCTGCTGGGGAGCCCACAAGCAGCACATCACTGCACGAGGCCTCTCCATCCCACTACTCGCTCTTGATCAATTATTAAAACCAGAAAATTCTCCAACCATGAAATTCGTCCCAGCTTCCCCATGGCATGCTGGGCTGGAAGAACCAAACCACAGGGTCTGAGCTTCCAGGGAAGGAGTGAAAACCACTTCCAGCAGAGTGTTTTGGGGTGCTGGACCACCTCCAGGGGTTTGGTTTTGTTTGTGCCAGTGTTCCCCTGTGGCTCTTGCAGCCATCCCAACTGAGCAACCTGCCCACCCACTTCTCTGCAGGATTCCACCACCCAGCTCTTGTCAAGAGGTTGTTTTCCCTTCTTTGATCTTCATCAGATCTAGTTTCCACTTTCTTTCACTGGACCCCTTTTACATCATCTTCATTTTCTAGTTTCCCCCTCTCAGCCTTGGCTTACCTTGCTGCTGAGAGGCAAAACTTGTTTTCTGACTGATTTTCCACTGGAGATTGGCTCTGAACTGAGCTAACAAGCTTTGATAGGTGTGGTACTGGGGCCCAGTTATGTCTCTTCACTGGTTGAAGATCAGGAGCCTGATCTGTCTTATTCCCGTCTTTGGAGCACGCTTTGTGCAAAACAGATATCTTTGGGGTTAGAATGTGTTTTTTCCTGTTTTAAGCATATTCATGCTGACATTCTCATCTGGGCAGCTGCAGGGAATAACAAGAGACCCCCCTCAGCTCTCACACAACAACTCCCTGGAGGTCTTTGATGGTCCAGCTCCAAACCAGAGTACGGACATGCCTCAGAATAACTTACATATTTGCTACAGGGCAGAGGATATAAATACATCCATGGTAATGCCAGTCCTATGTATCGCCTCGACAGCAAAATTAGTACTTAGTTCCTTGCAATATGTGGGATTTTTTTTCCCTTTTTCCCATGCGTGTTGTAACCTTGGTAACCGACAGCACCCGCACCAACGTCTGACTCGCACTGCTTTGTTCCCGTCTGGTACGAAAAAAGGCTGCAAACACTTCACCACACTGAAAACTAATGAACCACCCAGATTTGACTCTCAGGGCTGATCTGAAACCCAACAGGCCTCAATCTCCCTCCTTTCAGCCCTGACCCTCTTTTGATGCAAGGGATGGAGCCAAGAGCCATGAGCACCTTGAGCCGTGAGACCACAACCTTGGCTCAGCCAAGCTCAAAAGGGGTCAACACCTCTTGGCTGAAGGAGTTCAGAGTCCCCACAACCTCCTGATGCTGCCTATAGGCTGAGCTGTGTGTGGAGGGTGCAAGGGGACCCTTAACCTCTTCTTTCAGCCCAAATGTAAATATGTCACTATTGCAGATGGCACCAGGCACACGCTGGAACACCAACATCCCCCTGCACAGGATGTCTTAACCACTGAAGTAGATTTGTGTTCCTGCTCAGCACAGTTTTCCTTGCGCACCAACCCAGTGAACATCCCAAATGCCCAGACACCAAAGGACCATGCCCCAGCCCAAACAAAGCACACCCTTATTCCCACCACAGAGTCCCTCAAGGAGAATGAGTCACAGCACAACTCAAGCTGCTTCTGCTGCAGGACAGCTGCAGATTCAGGTCTTCTCCCTCTGCCCAGCCTTTGCCATTTTTGGAAGTGGGAATTGAATTCACTCTCAGACTTCCACCACACTTTCAGACTTGATAAACCTTGTCACCAGGTTCAGGAGACATTTAGAATCATAGAATCATAGAATCATCAAGGTTGGGAAACACCTCCAAGATCATCAAGTCCAGCCATGTGTGCAGCTGACAGCCAGATGTAGTGGTATGTAAGCATTGGAGCCTCTTGGCTTTCAGAAACCAAAACGTCTAAAAAAACCCCAAGAGGGTGGTCAAATTCATCACCAGCAGCACTTTGGCAGTTTATGGTGGTCATCCAGTAGCATGACAAGAGGAAACATCCTGGCCTTTTCCACTGAAGCTGATGACAGGGACCTTGGCTGGTAAACATTACACAGCAGTGACTTCCCCGTTAACCACAACAGCCACCAGAGCCTCTCAAGCGTTTCAGGGTTTTCTTCATTTCATCTTTAAGCCACACAAAAATTTGTACAATGAGTTGCTGGAGAGGCTGGGAATGTTCCTCTGCCTACTCTTTGGGCTCCTGCCAAAGTCTGGTCACACAGTGAGGTCATGGCAGACAGACCTCCCCAACCATAAGTTGGCTGTTCAACCATGGTTGTTCAGGTCCACTCCTGGCTTTGCTGTCCACCCCCCAGTACATCACCTCTCATTGCTGCTTGGTGCAGGGTCTTTATAATGCCTGGCCCAAAAAAGCCTGTGTGAGTCCGTGATACTGTACAGATAAATGACATGGAAGAAGTTCCATCTTCACTTCTTGCTCTGAATATGTCTCACAATTGGCTGTCCCAGCCCATTTTAATCTCCTCCCTTAAACCACCAGAGGTGTGCCCCCACCCTGGCATCTTCTCTCCAACATATGCCAAATAAACCAGGTTGGATTTTTGAATGCGTGTAGACGACACAAAGAAAATGCTGTTTCCTTGTATGGGTGTGTTTTATTAATTCCTCTTAAGCCAATTTTTCTCCAGTTTGCCTCCAGAAAGCCTTTCAGACCAGGGCATACGTACACATATATATAAACTTATATGCAGCTGAGCTACCATTTGCAAGCTGAGGTAAAATCCACTGGGGTGACTTTACACCAGTGAAAGCAGAATTAGCACAAAGAATCAACTTTTCCAAGGATTCATGATTTGAACTCTCTGGAGCAGCCAGCCCATAACCACCACATTGTCCTGAGGGCTGCAGGGGCAGAAGGACCCATTCCCCTCAGGACTTGCAGATGCCTCAGGAAGGGTGGGGAGTGAGCCAGATGCTGAGCATGTGAAAAACCATGATCTGAAGAGAGTGAAATTTTGCCACTTTTCCTTGCAGTATATCAGCAGTTGACACTTTGACAATATTTCATGTACGATTTAGAACAAAAACTGCATCGTTTGACCCTTCTTTATTGCACTATTCAATTACTACTCAGCAACACTGGGGAAAAAAAGGCCCCAGTGTGCTGTAATTTACTGTGTTGCAGTGTATCATTAGAAGATTTAGCACTTATGATTCTGGAACTGTGGTCCAAAAATACAGTTAACAAGAACAGACTGATTTCAGTCACCCCAAATTCCCAGAGAAATTCTTTTCTAAGAAGGAGATGAGGGAGACATGTCCCACCATTCACTGGGAAATCTGGACTTCAGACTGTCTCAACCACCTCATGTCTGAGCCTAATAAGCAGACGAGATTTCTCTAAGGTGAGTTCCAGTGAGGGAAGAGTGGAATCCACAGATAAGCTGTACAGAGCACAATGATAGGTGAGGTCCCAGGCCACCACTGCTCTGCTGGAAGGTGTCCATGGAGATAGGGTGTGCCTGAATTTAGGTGTTGGAGGCTTGAAGAAAGGAGGACATCGTGTTGCTGTCCAGGAGTGATTTGTCAGCTGCACATCAGTCTTTTCATTTGCAAAGACGCTGGCTTTGTCCTTGTCCACAGCTCCATCTCTGGTTCTGTTCAGACCAGGTTTATATCAGGTCAGCACTTTGCTTTGTGTGGCTGCAGCTTTTCTGAGCCCTAAAGATGGAATTACAGCATTGGCAAGTTCTTGACAAGGGGAAATTCTTCCTTGCTTAACCTCCAGTCTCTATTTTAACCTCCCACTCACCCCACATCCACCAGCCCCAGAGCTGAACAAGTGAATGGGGACACATATGAACTGGTGCTCAGCATCCTTCTGTCGTGTTCTTTTTTTTTTTTTTTTTTTTTTGTTGGAACACAGCTCTCNTTTTTTTTTTTTTTTTGTGTTGAATGAGGGCTAAAATTAACTCAGCAGGAGGTGAGGGCTGAAACATTTTATCTAAAACTGACATAGTATTGAAAAGCCATAGTTTTGCTGATTATCTCTCGGCTTTCTTACTGTGAATAGCATCGCCTGGCCTTTTATTTTGACAGATGAATGCAAGCAAAGATCTCATGGAATAAAGTGATCTGCCAGGCTTTTCAGGTCAATCTCCAGACGATTGAATATTTGACCTGGAAAGACATGTCCAGCTGACGATCCAGCCAGCTCAGTGTGTCACAGCCATGGCCAGGGGGAGTCACATCGAGCAGGATGTAAAGTGGGAGTTGTGGAGGATATCCCAGACCCTCACTGCACACTACAAATGATACAAGACCCCACCAGCACTGCAGCCATCATGGTCATATCTCCACACACAGACTGGCTTTGCTGGATCATTTTTCCTC
Organism: Orthonyx spaldingii; assembly: GCA_013397795.1. NCBI lineage: Eukaryota > Metazoa > Chordata > Aves > Passeriformes > Orthonychidae > Orthonyx > Orthonyx spaldingii. Next base: position 835,985 of record VZTJ01006363.1, on the reverse strand, counting down.
TTTGCATTGTCATAGAACAACAAAACGGTTTAAAGCTCATCCCGTTCCACCCCCTGCCATGGGCAGGGACACCTTCCCTACCCCAGGGTGCTCCAAGTCCCATCCAACCTGGCCTGGGACAATTCCAGGGGTCCAGGGGCACCCACAGCTGCTCTGGACAACTTGTTCCAGGGGCAAACCCCCCTCACAGCCACGAATTCCCAATATCCCATCTAAACCTGTCCTCTGGCAGTGGGAAGCCACTCCCTGTGTCCTGACCCTCCATGCCTTGTCACCAGTCCCTCTCCAGCTCTCCTGGAGCCCCTTGAGGCCCTGGCAGGGGCTCTGAGCTCTCCCTGGAGCCTTCTCTTGTCCAGGGGAACCTCCCCAGCTGTCCCAGCCTGGCTCCAGAGCAGAGGGGCTCCAGCCCTTGGAGTGTTTTTATGACCCAATGTGTTTTGGAAAGTTGCTGTGAAGTTTGTTTCAGAGTACAGTACTTCCATGCCTTGCTTTCAGCTCTCAGGATGAGCAACTTCTTTACCCTCTGTACCTCACAAGTGGAAGTCCTGGAAAACAGGAAGGTTAAATGATTTGGTCATATCTCATGGACTAATGAAAGGGGACAAGAATCAGATTTTAATTCAGGGAACAAAGTCATCCATGCTACAATTCAGCTTCAGGCCCTTAACCACCAGCATACCGTGTGTACCTCATGGAACGTGGGGAAAACATATGAAAACATCTCTGCAGTGCTGAGTTCTGTGGTGTGTCCATGTGGCTCAATTGGTGCCATACCTCAGGTTTGAAGTTATCATCTCATCTCTTCTGGTTTAAGACCCAGCAGCACAGCTTGGAGGTGAAAGAAGTACAAGTGAACCAAATATTCCCTATCTTTTGGTTAATCCAGAGTAAAACCCATGCAGCTGTGGCTGCCCCATTCGTGGAATGTTCCAGTACAGGTTGGACAGGGCTTGGAGCAACCTGGGGTAGTGGAAGGTGTGCCTACCCAGAGCAGGGGTTTGGAACTAGTTAAAAGTCCCTTGCAAACCAAATCATTCTATGATTTTTCTGATTTCTGTGATTCTTAGACAGCTGACTGTAACCCCAGTATGATCCTATACCTGGTCATATACCTAGATTTGGAGTAATCTTTCAAACCCCAGGTTCCTGCTGCCCACACAGACCTGCTCACACAGACCAGTACTTCAAAAACTCAAGAGGAATCAGCAGTGGGTTTTGTGAGGAAGTTGTCTGTTCCATCCTTCACCTGCAGTGCCTTTGACGGTGTACCTTGAGCTTCTGATGCATGTCATCACTGCTAGCTTGGCTACAGGACCACACAGTTATCATATAATTGTTGGATAGTTCACGTTTGGTGGCTCAGAGTGGAAATGAGCCAAATCGTAGTATCAATTACATTAGTTCAACTCCTGTCCTCCCAGGTGTGTCTTAGTGCATATCAAGCAAGACAGGATGGGTGCATCCATCCTGCCTTAGCTTTCCATGCTGATTCCCACCTGAAGGACAAGGAGAGAACCTGGAAACTGAAACTTGCACATGTTCAAAAGCCATTTTGAAGCTGGTTCATGGGTTCAGTACCATGAAAGTTGCTGAAGGCACAGTCCATTTGGTGACAACCAAATGCTGTGTGTCAGTAAATCCCTCTGGAAGGGCACATCTGTGCTGAACTGAAGGCACAACATTGAGCTGATGCTCACGGAGTCTGATCTGCTGATATGCCCACCCACCACCTGGAGGGCAGCAGAGGCTGAAGTCACATTCCTGGGGTCCAGACACTTTGGTAGGGTGGGAGCTCACAAGCCCATCTGGACATGCTACTTGTCCACATTTTTCGGTCTCCAGGACTCTGGTGGTTTCCACTCAAGGTCCTGCTCGATGGAAGGCAGGAACAAGCTATAAGGACTTGTCCCTGGCACAGCACACATGGACGGAGGATGTGGAGCAGGGTGAGGGGGGACAAAAGGAACAACCACCTTTATTTTCAGAGGCATGGGAGATGAAAGGGGCAGGAAATAGTCAAGGAAAACCCAAGGATTGGCCTCCTCCTCAAATTTTCCTCCTCACCTGGTGGCACAGGCCACCTATGTCCCAGCACAGAGCACAGCACAAACTCGGCCCAGCATTTCTGAGACAGGGACAAACGGGAGCTGTGACCCCAACACCGGGATTCTTTCAGGCTGAAGTTAAGAGAAATAGGAACAACAAAAAACACCCCAGCAGATTTTGGGCAGCCAGACCCTCCAGCCTTGGGCTGATGTGGTGCATCCACACTGGGGACCCAAAAGCCACATGCAACCTCAGGCTAATGGAGCCCAAGGTTCAGGATGATCCCACCCAGGTGTTACCCACCCTGGAGAGGCTCCACATAGGGCTGGGGTGGGTGCTACCACCACTGACCCCACACAGCACTCACTCAGAGCAGCATCTCTCCAGTCTGCCTCATCCATACCACAAAAAAAGCCACCTGGCACAGTTTGGGATCAAGTGTACATTTTTATTTTTTAATGGAACATAGACTCCTTTAGAAAAAGAAACATTCAGCTGGATGATAACACCCATAGAAAAAACACCAATCTTGTGTTCTCTTTTTTTTTTTTTTTAATTTGGCATTTGTTGTCTGCATTTATATTAAAGCAAAGTGCATCTTTCTTACTTTTTTCTCGTTTATACACATTGCACAATACATAAATAATGATGCTTATAAAACGTCTTTATATTTACAAGTAATAATATATTTATATATAACATAAAATACATTTTTTTTTCTTTAATAAATCTCAGGGTTTTTTAAGGAGTCCTTTCCTTTTTGTGGGTGTTTTTCCAAAGCACTACAATGCTAAAGTTCCAAGAAGAATGCTCTCTTGTTCAATTAAACCTTTATATTTAGAAAAATAGCTTATGTTAAGGTCTAAACATGCTCATTGAGCTAAGAACAGTGTAAAAGTATCATACTTGTGTATGAATTCAAGAAGAAATGAAAGCACAACTGCATTTCCAGATAAGATGGTACCTGGATAACCTGATTTAAGCAGGTTACAACACACCAACTATTGTGAACACTTTTTCTCTTGTTTTTCCCACTTGTTTTTCTTTAGTTTTATTTTTTTTTTTAGATTTAGAGTTCTGTCACTTCGCATCTCAGCTCAAATGATCAAGCACGGGCCATGCCCGAAGTCCCTCCACTGTTGTTTTCTCCCCTTACATCAATCCACAATCATAAAAAACATAGAAAAAGCAGTGGAACAATGAACACAGTGACAAGACAGGAACCCAGCAACAAGAGAAACACAAAAGGTCAGTAAAAGACCTGTCTGGGAAGGTTTTGCACCATCCTTCGGCGGCAACGCGGGGTTAGCACTGCTGAGGAAGGGGTCTCGGTGTCACCGTCACTGGGAAGGTGGTGCGTACAAAAATACAGTCACCTCATTGTGTTGTCCAAGAGGAGCTGTAACACAGAGCTAGTGGCTTTCAAATCCATCGATCCCCATTGGATAATCCTTTTGAGAGGCGTGAAGTAATTATCTCATGTGATCTATCCCCACTGCACCCTTCTCTCGCCCTTCTGAGAGTTATTGGTCATTCACACTTTTAAAAAATAGATATATTTATCAAAATACCCCAACGGCAAAAATAACAAAAAAGAAACCAAAACAAAACAAAAAAATCTTTCTTAAGCTATTTCTCAAAACGAAGAAGGGCGAACAAACAAAACAAAACAAAAAACAAAAAATCTGCATGAAAAGCAAGCACTCAGAAGGAAGTAATAGCAGCAAAGTAGTATAGATGTCATGAGTTCACTCTGTCTCGAGTCATCGGTTGTTGAAAATAACCTCCAACCAGCAGGGGCAACTGCTGATGAACTGTCTCGTGTAGCACTGGCCCCAGCCTTTCACAAAGCTGATCTGCACGGTAAATCCAGTCCATGGCTGCTGCGTGAACTCGTGGTCATTGGGTCTCTGCAACGTGTACGCCTTCTCGTAGTCAAAAGCCTTGATGGAAAACCCTGGGAACACTTTGTGAACCAGCAACGTCCTGGAGTCGGGGTTGTCCAGTGTGGCCGACTTGATGAAGATGGGGTAACTGCTGCGGTTGTACACCCACACGCCGTCCACTTCCTTGGTGAGCTGGATGCCGTAGCCGATCTTGCTGCGCACCTTCTGCACCAGTTGGCTTTTGTTGTCTGAGTTGAGCTGTCCGAGGCAGAAACCATTGCCCTGAGGTAGATCATAGAAGATATCCAGGGAGGGCTCTTGGACAGAGTACAGCCGACCCACGCGTGTCTTCTCTTCCCAGTATGCCACCACACACCAGTGTGACCTATCCCCTGGCTCCTGAAGAACTTGAGAATCTGCAGAACAGAAAAAAAAACCTGAGAGATTTAGCATCAAGGGAATTAACACAAACCAAAAGCAATGCAGAACCAGCAGGACCCTGCCTGCCCATGTCTTCATGATCCTCTCCACACATACATCAATGTCCACAGAGCAACCACTGTTTCCAAAAGAACATTTCCAGGTTTGAGGCACTCCTGTGTTGTTTCATTGCCTAGTTCTAGTTGGATTTATGGGTCCTAAATGATCAGGTCCACCTTTAAAAGTGGCTCCAGATGCACCAGCAGCTCCAGTGGCACAGTCACCCTGACCCAAACCAACACCAGGAACACCACCAGGAGAGATGAGATGCTCCAGCCAGCAGCACCCATACAACCAGACACCAAAAGCTCCCTTATTTTCACCTACTGAATGATGGGTTAGGTTCCATAAATAGCAATCTACTGTGCACAGACACTGAAAATAAGTGAGGTGCTGCTAAGAAAACCACAGTGTAAGTCACCTCATGGGACCGGAGGGGATGAGAACTTGACTGCTCTGATTCATGGGGCTTTTCCCTGCCTGTAGGGCCTGGGTGATGGACAGTATGGGGACATCAGATGACACCCTAACCTATGAGAAGCACCAAGAGATAGAGGGAACCAAAAATCTCACACTTCTAAACAAAAATGGCTTAAAAACTTGAAAAAAAATTTAGAAATTCATTCCTGTAGCTCTTCTCTCAACTCCCTTTCCCATAGTTACCCTATGCAGCATGGCTATGATGTAGGAGGAAAATGCAAGGCAGGAGGAGGGAAAAACTGAGAAAGCCCCTTTTCCTAACAGAAGATCCTGAGCAGCCTGATGCTGCTTGGCAGGTAATTCCTTCCAGCCTCAGTAGACATGTTAAGACCTGGGAACTATTCATCTCTATAATAGTATTTAAAAAAAAAAATCAAGCTGGTAGTGCAAGCTAGTGAGTACTACCAAAATAATCCCCTGAACTATAGGAGAAACTGCTGGAGCTGGGATGGTGGGTGACCCAGCAACCTAAAGCTCTTCCTGCAGCCCCCCACAAATACCCCCTCCCCAGGGCAACATGCTGGTTGCCTGCTCTCCCTATTTTTTGCTATTAATAAGCCCATTTTCCCAGTACAGGCCTTTTCCTCCGATCTCATTCAAGCCCTGCACTGTGATTTTAAGAGAGGAGAAAAAAAAAAAAAAGTCCAGCCACACACTTTTAATTTCCTCATTTCTGTGCCAGCCAGGAAAATATTTCTCCCGTTGCTGAAGGCAGCTACTAAAAATGGGCCTGACTGTGTATGCCTCAAAATAGGGACCCCCGTTCCCAGGTTAAACCAGGGATGGGGGTTCCAGTCATGCTGGGGTGGTCCCTGGGCCAGCATCTGTCCAGGTGCACCCCAGTTTGTCCTTCCACCTCCCTTTTCTGGTGCCTCAACAAGACTGTTGTTTATGTCCTGCTGAAACCTGGGACTGAGGAGGGGCAGGGTGGGCAGTTTGGGTTACCTTCCCCCTAACTCAAATGGGGTGCCCTCCATGCTAAAGTGCATCCAGAGGGGCAAGAAACACCCCTAGGGTGGTTTCCACCACCTACCTGGGAGAGAGAGAAATTTGGGAGGGATGCTTCTGGATCCAGGGGAAGGATGCTCCTGCATCCAAAGGGGGATCTCTGTTGACCACCCACCACCTCCCTTCTCACTGTAGGCATGAATGAAATCTCAACAATGATGTTGAGAGCCTTTTGGGTTTTGTTTTACAGCAGCTGAGGGAATTTTGGAGCCATTGGACCCCTGCTGAAATTCCTATAGGCTTTCATCTGTTCGAACATAAAAGCATCACTTTCAGGAGGTGGCAGGGGGAAACAAGGACTTTTTCACCTGGTATTTGTGCTTGCATTAGTGAAGACCATGTAACAACTAGCTCACTGCTGCTTACAGAGAGCTATTTAATTGCTAGAGCATTTAAGGAAAAGAAAAAAACCCCAAACCTACCAATAATAAAACAAAAAGGAAAAAATAGAAAACTGCCTTGGCGATGAATGAACAGACCTTTATGGAGGGCTGGAAGTTCGTGAATGAATCCCACTAGGTTTTTGAGTGACATGGGGTGACCAGACCTCAAGGACGAATCTTAGGTAATCCGGGATGTTTGGGTTTTTTTTTAAGGAGCTGATGCCAGCACACGGTATAAATATGCCAGAGCCTCTTCCGTTTGAGGGCTTCAGCTGTTGACTGCATGTCTAGTCAAAAAGCCATGAGAATATATAAGGGCTGAGCTCGGATAAACAGGCTCAGGCCTCTCTGCCAGCCGCCACCAAAGCCGCTTTTCGTGGTTGTTGGGACCCCAGCAGAGCCCCCCTGTTCCCACACGCCTCTCTGATGCTGGCATCCGCCAGGAAAAGGGGTGGGAAAAGCCAGTGGCATCACTCAGGCAGGAGAGGAGGTGGCAGGAGAGAAGGAAAAAGTGACTCAAGAGATGCTTCCTACAGTGACAGACTCGTTTTTTTTTTTCCCAACAAGTTTTTTTTGGTGGCAATAATCACGGATCTGTGCAAATGAAGCAAACAGAAGTATTATGCTCAAAAACACCCTGCTTGGTTCACCCTGTGCAACCTGGGGTCATGGCAGGCACCCACCATCCAGCTCCCATCTCTGCCTGCTACAAACTCACACAAAAACCCAGATCCCAGGAAAATTCACAGACATGTCCCCCTCAACATATCCTCATGTGCAGCAGCCCATAGACGGCTGTAAACCCTTTGGGATCCCTGTTTTGAGTTAAAAGCATTGTTTTTACATGCTCCTTGGAGCAAACATGTCCCTTTCTAAATGCCTGGAAAACTTCCAGCAATCTGGGAGCGTTCCCATATCCCAGCAAACAATGATAATGTTTAATGCTATAAACATCCGTGCTACTATTTCGTTATTAAGGATCCCTTCATTTGCTGCTATCACTGGGTTATTAGGATTTTCCATGGTTTCCATTACAGCCTGCCTTGAGGCTCCGGCAGGCTCCCCCTGGTGCGTTGTGCAAGCTTATTGTGAAAAAATAATAGTATAGAAATAACTGAAAATAAAGTGAGTTTGCCCTCAGGAATTTAGGGAATTAGTTGTATTGATCACTCATAGTCAGGTCTACAGATAACAGCCATTCACATTAGCTCCTCACAGAGCAGAGGAATCAAGGCAATACCCCAAAGCCTCTGGGGTAACATTTTTTGTAATTTTGGTGCAAGTGGTTCATCACCAGTGATGCCCCAGCACAACCGTGTTACACAGTATCCCACTCCCACTGGAAAACTCTTTTTTTTTTCCATATTTTTTACACCTTCCTGGATTTTCCTGAGGGGCTGCACCAACTTTGGGAATGCATCCATTGTCCTCCATAAAAGCATCATCCCAGCTAACTTCCAACACGTCAATCAGCACGAGAGCCTGTGAGGTTCCCCACCACTTGCCTTTACCCTCAAAAACATCAAGTCCCACCTAGAATTGCTCAATAAAAGACCACAGTCAGGATTTCTCCACATTGGGGTGCACATGCTGTCTGTGGACTCAGGGCATGATCCTGTTGCGGGCAGGGATCCTGCTGAAAATGCTTCATCCATACAGAAGTCCTGGAGGATGGGATACCAAAGCAATAACCCCAACAAATTGACAGCTGCCGAAACCAAAGAGGTCAAGAGACAACAGTGGGTATGGGACATTTACACCACAGAAACAGCCAAATTTATCAAGTCCCACACTTGGTTCTTCCATGCTATGGAAGAAGGACTCACACCTCCCATTACTTGGAATTGGCAGGAAATTTCTGGTGTGGCTTTTCTCTCCAACACATGATGAGTTTTAAGTTGATGAAAGCATGTCATCCATACTTTTCCTTTCCAAGCTCCAGCAGTTTTACAAGGAGTTTGGGAAGAAAAAGTTCTCTTTTTTTTAATTCACAGAGAACCAAAGCATTTTAGCAAAATTGAATTTGAAAAATACTAATAATAAACTAAACCAACACAGCTCCTGTCCTGGGGTTGTTTTAGATCTGTTATCCTTCAGATCTCAGACTTGTCCCAGTGCCAGGTTCATGAATGCAGAGGGAAGCTAGACTGGGGATCTTTTGGTTTTGTTCTAGTTTTTTTAGCAAAAGGTTTTCCTGTAGTTAACCAGCCTTGAAAGAAAGAAGCAAGTTTAGCAAACATTGAGCTATCTGACCTGCCAGGACTGCTCCCAGCTGACCATGTCAAGGGCTGTCAAAATTACCATCAGTATCTATTATAACAACTCACCACTGAAAATGGGAATAAAATGGCCTTCCTGATGAGGATTTTAAACACCCGTAATTGGATCTTTCATCAATGATATCAGGATTAGAAGCAAATTAAACTATCCAACAGTAGAAGTGTTCCGAACTATGTATGTACACTTTTTCTAATATATGTACATACACATTTGTTTTTCGAAAGAGCAGTTCTCATCCTGAGCATCTTCTCATGCTCTTCGTAAACTTCTCACCATCTCACCCCTTCCTCTCCCTCATTTCTGGATCTGGATTTTCCATCAAACATCAATCCTGGCACAATACTCACCATGGCAGCATTTACCCTGAACTGCTAACAAGTCTCCTAATTTTCAAAAAATCACAGGGTTGTTTGGGTTGGGAGGAACCTTAAACACCCTCTTGTTCCACCCCCTGCCTTGTGCAGGGACACCTTCCACTATCCCAGGTTGCTCCAAGCCCCATCCAGCCTGGCCTTGGACACTGCCAGGGATCCAGGGGCAGCCACAGCTGCTCTGGGAAACCTGTGCCAGGGCCTCCCCACCCTCACAGCCACGAATTCCTTCCCAATATCCCATCTAACTCTGCTCTCTGGCAGTGGGAAGCCATTCCCTGTGTCCTGTCGCTCCAGCCCTTGTCCCCAGTCCCTCTCCAGCTCTCCTGGAGCCCCTTGAGGCCCTGGCAGGGGCTCTGAGCTCTCCCTGGAGCCTTCTCATGTCCAGAAGAACTCCCCTCAGCTGTCCCAGCCTGGCTCCAGAGCAGAGGGACTCCAGGCCTGGGAGCATCTCCGGGTCCTCCTCTGGACTGGCTCCAGCACCTCCATGTCCTTATGCTGTTGGGGGACGCGAAGACCTGGAGAGAACCCTGCCTAACTTTCCAGAAGACAGCTTTCTGCTGAAAAGTAAGTGCCATGGGCACTGCCAAGGAGTAGATGAACACCTTACTGACCTTCCTCCTTTATCCATCAGCACACACGGAGGGCATTTGTGCTTAAAAAAAAAATTGGCTGGACTGGTGTCAGCACAATGTGTCTGGCTGGGGCCAGGGCTGAGACCAAGCTCAGCGTGTCTCACACCCGATAATCTCTCTTGGCTGACCTTAAGTGGCATTTGTGTGTTCAGGACAGAGACATGACCCTCATCTTCTCCTACTCTTTGAGATGCAAGAGATGGAGACACAAAACCCAGAGGTTTTAGTGGGGTTTCAAATGCTCTTCCGGAAGGTCTTCAGGACTTCTCCAGTTGCAGTTTTGCCCTTCCTGTTACCGGCAAGTGCTGCTTTTGTAGGATCTCAGGAGGAACATCCCCCTGATCCCTTACTTGAGAAGTGAAAGGCTTTGTATTAAGGTGAGGAGAACACAGAGCATGGTGTGCTCATCAAAACAAAGAAAAATGGACACCCAAAAGGGAAATCCTACTTCCTTTCTAGTCTCTCAGGTGACTTACAGGGTGGAAGAACAGCTCAAACAAAAAAAAACCCAAAACCAACCAGATAAATAAATAAACAAACAAACAAACCAATCAAAGAAAAATACCTAAAAGCTAGATATCCAGGTACATTCAGCAAAAGTAAAGAAAAAAAGGTCTAAATTAAAGAATAAATCCACATTAAAGGCTATCTCCTGCAGCAGAAAAGGGGTTTTGTGCCTTTAACAAAGTTTGTGGGCAGCCTGGAGACTCCACCCATAGCAGAGTTTGCCCCAAAGCTTTTGTATCTCGCAGCACACAAGGGCTAGACAGCTTCACCTTCCTCAGGAGCCCCTGCTTTTGATGACTGGGATGGTTTCTGAAAGCCTAATTTCGAGGATGGTCCTGCGTTAAGCTCCTGTTGTTTGCAGAGAAAATAAACCCTCACCTACTGCAGGGATGCCCCCACCCCGGGTGCCCATGGGGTCCCTCCATCTCCCCAGCACAAAAGCACCCAAGAGCTGAGACAGTCAGTCATGTCAACACCTGCTTAGGGAGCATTTAATCTGTGGATTATTGACATGATAGACCATAACATCTCTTTAGGAGCCATTACAGCCCATCGTGTCAGTAGGTACTTATGCAGTCCTTAATCCATGGATTGACAGGCTAGACCATAAATTTGTGTCTCTGTCTAATTAGACGGCTCTTATTACTCAGCATATACGGTAGTCATGCAGGCTAAAGAGCCTTAAGATTACTTTTTTAATTTATTAGCAAGTTGTCCAATCAATCACTCAAATGGCACCTTGTTCCTTGCAAAATCAGTCAACCTTGCATGAAAATAAATGTTGAGTTTCACCACAAGATTTCAATTTGCTGATATTTACTAAGATTGAATCTGATGAGGTCAAGTAGGATAAAATATGGCAGAAGCCATCAGGGGAAGGAGTCTGATATTTCCCAATTTTTCTAGGGCTTTGGTTCAGGTTTGTGCTAACAGTGACCTGAAACCTTGAGAGAGCTTTGCTCAGTCCCTAGGTGACCCAACCAAACACTGCAATCACCTTCCCCAAAGCTGGGAATCCCCCTTGTGAAGAAATCAGGACAAAAATGAGGTCAGGTGAGATGGTGGGTAGAGATGATTCACCCCTGAGGATATCCCCTCAGGTTCCCACCCCAGCTTGGTGGTGCCCTGAGTCAGCCTTTCCCCAGCCTGGAACTCAGCCCTGACATTTTTGAGGGTTAATTCAGCAAGGACATAAAAGTGAGAAAGAAAGAAGCCCTGCAAGCATGTTGTTGCAGACCTACAGAGACTCAAGAACAAACACCACTATGGCTGATGCCAAGGCTGAACCAGGAGGGATGTCCAAAAATATTAAAAAATATATTAAAAAAGATAGGGTGATCCATGTTCCCTGCACTGCAGGACAGCAAAGAAAGAACCCAAGTGAAACTGCCGAGTTCACGGAGTCCACCAAACCAGAAATTTGATTCATAAACATCCTATTAGTCACTGCTACTGTCTAATTACGGTGATTAATCAATTACCATGGCTAAAAACTACTCTAGAAGAGAAGAACCCTTTTCTTGTGACCATTCTCTTTAAAAGCCAAGCAAGGCTGGAGCTACAAGGCAGTGGGGTGGGGGGGAGAAATATGCAGGCACACACCAAAAATGCCTGTCTGCCTGTCTCCAGTGGTTAGAGGAGCCAGCTGACTCTAGTTTCCTCTGTACCAGGCTTCAGGCCTCATCAGCCATGCAAATTATAGAGTACCGTGCTGTCTGAAGGCCGAATTTCGACTCAGCTCAGAGAAAAGCCTTAGAGGAAGGGTGGGGATGAAGAAGCCAGCCAAATCCATTCATAATATTTACAGTAAATGGGCCTCTTTGCTGTTGTTTAGTATACAGTCAGCCTAATTATTTTTGAAGTTTTAATTTAAAGAACCGTCTTTATCTGCCTCTCCTTCTGCACCCCTCAAAGGTGTGGGAAAACTTTTCCCTTGTTTCAAAAAAGCAGTGGGACGGGAATCCCTTCCCCAAGCTCCAACTTGACAGTTGGGTGGGACAAAGGGATGCTGCAAGAGGTGAGACCCTTCCAGAGAGGTCCTGCCAAAATCCATGGAGTTTTTAAGACTCCCGGGCCATATAAAGAGGCACAAGAGCACGCAGATCCATATGGAAAACCCCCAGAAATCCTATTTTTGCTGCATGCACCCCCATTGCTGTTCTGTGCTGGTGGGGACTTGCTGGCTCAGGAGGTTGTGCAGGTCCACTGCCCCGTGCGCTCTGCAACCTTCTCTCCTTCCTTGAGGGTAACCTGGAAAAATCTCACTTTTGTAACAAATCAGCCGAGAGACTTGTCTGGAAAACACAGCCAGCGCTCATGAGATGCTGCCCTGGGAGCCCCAGGTGACTCAGGGCTGGTACCAGCCCCAGCTCCCAGAGAGGAGCAACCACCTTCATACTTCAGCCTCAGCGGCTACCAGGACACACCTCTTCTCCACCCATACCCATCCCAGATCTGAACCAGAAACCTTCTGAGAAAGAGAAACCAGCACACAAAGGGCTCCTGACTTACTGCGATGCAAATCAGACATGAGGATGAGCTTGCCAAGAATCTCTCTCCCAGCTGGGGCTGTGCTGGAGGCTCCTGTGGCAGCATCCTGCCCATCACCTTTTGGGATAAATCATGCTGCAGATGGTGAAGCCACCAGAGGCCACTCGGCTGTGCCAGGCATGGGGTCACAGCCCCCTAAATGCAATCACCCAGCTGGGGTTTAGAGGATGACCTTAAAAAGCTGTTGCAATGAAAAAGCTTCACTGTTGCAAGGCAGGGAAGGTCACCCAGTACCTAGGGATGCCCTGGGCAGGGCAGGGCAGGGGTTCTGCCCCCAGGGAAGCCACAGCTCTCCACTGACAACATGTAGCTATGTGGGTTACACGTTAAAAACCTTGTTAAGCCTTAATAAAAACTGAAGTAGAGCAGTGTAGGATTTCCAAATGGACACCAAATACACAGATGTCTGTTAGGATATTTTTCCCCCCAACTGCATTACACACACACATACATACACAACACAGCATCACTGCTGTTCTCATTCCAACACTGGAAAAAAAAAACCTCTCCATGTAGCACACTGACCCAGAATTCTCTCCTAAAGGCTGAAAACAGACATAAATATATGTTTCTCTCTACACTAAAAAATAAAAAAGCCCACTTCCCCCAGCAACTTTTCCCAGAGCACCATCTCCCTCTCAGGGATGTAAACCCATGGAAAAAGTAGAGTAGGAACAAAAGTCCTTTTCACGTTCGTCGTGCCCCGCTCCGTAACAATTATGAAAACTGTTTAGCTGGGCTGGCATTTGGAGCATTTACTGCATTCCTGCCAATAAATTCCAGTCCCGGATCCGATGGAAAAGGCTCCCTCCCTCCCCTTTCCCTTCCCTCCCTTGCCTTCATTCCTCCTGGCTTTCTTTACAACCTAATACCCTGTCGACACGGGGCCAGGGCCTACTTAGGGGGAAAAAAAAACACCCAGCGCCAGACTGGAGACAGCAGGCAGACTGAAAAAGTTAATCATTACTTCTGTCTGCCTTCATAATCTAATCACGCCTATTCCTAAGAGCAGGCGGCGGAGCACGCTGGCATACAGGCAGGGTCACCGCCCAGGGATGGACAGACGGACACACGGACAGCACCAGCCCAGCCCGGGTAGGGGGCAATCAAGGGACGGACAGACAGGATGGATGGTGTTGGGAAGGAGTTCACAAGCCTGGCCATGCACACACACCCCTCCCCTCGCCTCTCACTTTGCTCTGGATTAATAATGTGTAGCAATTATAGAGAATATTATATTCATTAAGTAATTAACCCTCCTGGCGCTCAGGTGGAGCTGGCATCCCCTTCTCGTAGACAGAGGCCAGCAGAGGTTTGCCCCAGGCTATAAAACGGGGCAGGTCAGCAGCACCCGGGTTAAAAAAAAAAACCAAAAACTCCTCATGGCTCATCTCACCCCACTTCTGGTGGCAACAGCAGAGCCATGTCCCAAGTGGGGACCTGTCACGATCAGGGTGACATCACCAGCGCCCAGCAGCATCCTCCCCTGCGGACAAAACTATGGGGATTTGGGGTGTCACCAACACCCAGCAGCATCCTCCCATGGGGGCAAAGCCCACGGGAACTGAACATCACTGGGATGCAGCAGCATCCTCCCATAGGGATGAAACCCAAGGGATCTGGGCATCACTAAGATCCAGGAGCATCTTCAAGCAGGGATAAAGTCCAGGGAACTGGCAAGCCCAGCACCACACCAGCTTCTCCAGAAAATAACTGCAGTGCAACTCTCAGGTGAGCCAAGGCTTCATGCTCTTGACACCCAGGATACATTTTCCATGCTTGGCTGTGACAAATAACACGAAAACTACAGGCCTCTGCATATGATTTATGGGTTTGTTCCTTATCGTGAGCTAAAAAGTCTCAGACTGGCTTCCAAAGAAAATGAATTAATCAGTTCAAATGCAGTGATGTAACTTCAGGCTCCCAGCTCCTTTTCCAAATAAAACTCCTGTTACTTGATTCCTGCTCGAAGAATGATTTTATGGAGTTATTGACTCCGTCCGCTCTGCCTGGGAAGGTGCTGCCAGAGCCCAGCCGCGGGGTCACTGACAGCCATCCCGCGTGGACGAGCAGGACCTCATCTCAAGGATTAGTTTATATACTATTTTGCCATTTTCCCCACTTTTCTACTCAAAACCTCACCTTGCACACCAAAGTGCAAACAGACACTCAACTCCCCTGGTATTATTTTGCATTACCCACCGTGGAGGGGGCTCCTCCTCAGCAGTGACGCCTGGTAATTTTTATCACCCATAAATTCAACCCATAGCCTTCCATCACCAAAAATCACTGGATCCACAGCCAACTTCACCACTTGCAAAAGCGACAGATGTCTGTACTTCCACCACCTTCCTAACAGCTGAGTTTCTCCAACACAAAGTAACCTCTTATTGATGCAGTTCTGGTTTCTATGAACAAAATCTCTTTAACCTGTATAAGTACTATATAGAATTCTATATGGATACGGAACATATTCAAAATACAATGAATATATTCAACCTCTCTCTCTCTATATATATATATAATATATGCATTATATATTGACTATATCCTATATAATAATATATAATATATTGAATAAATTATCTCCATACATATTCAACCTATACATAGAGGTTGAATAGATTTTCCTCAATATTTAACTGTCTACAGATTCACTTATTACATACACCTATAAGGTACATATTTTCAACTATGGTTAAGAGCCTGAGCAGTTCTGAATTATTTCTTTAATGGCAAAATTTGCCTTTCCACAAGCTCAGGGAAAAGTCAGGAAAGCCATGGGAGCCAGGACTTCAACCCAAAGCTGGTTCATCAAACCCCAGCACCCCAAAAGGGATCCCACTTCATCGCTGAGGGAGGATGAGGAAGAACCACAGAGCCAGGTACAGGTCATCACACACAGAGGAGCATCACCAAGAGCATCACCAGGACCTCCTGCAACCAGCCCATGGTGCTTCAGCACTGCCAGCACAACCCAACCAGGGAGGCTGAAGCCAGTAGGTTCTTTATGTAGTGAGGTTAAAAGGGTAGAGAAGGGCTGAGCCAGCTTTTACATGGTGGTTTTTTTTTTCCCCTTGCAAGTTAAAACCAAGATAATGACACTGGGTGGGGACCAATCTGAAGGGCTGAGCAGCCAAACCAAAATTAGTCTCCCAGCCAAGAGCTTCCTAGGCCTCACAGTTTGGGGAAGGAAGCTGAGAAAAAGCATGAAAATAAAAAAAAATTCCTCGGGAAGCTGGACTGTCGCGCTCAAGCAAAGGTGACCCTGCTAGTCAAATATTTTTCAACATAATAAAAATAAAATCAAGTACAGGAGCAGCCTCTCTCAGAAAAGAAGGGCCCATGAGATGGTGTTTTTTCCTCCTTTTTTCTCCTTTTCTTTCTTTTCCCTCCCCTGGCACTTTCTTTCCTTTCACTAATAACTATGTTTTCTTGCATGTTTTTTTCTTGGCTCTTTCCTCATAAAAGACTGATGTAATTTCCTGTCTTGTCCCAATGTTTCCTGTTAATTAACAGGGTGAAAGTTATCATCACGCATTTAAATGGCAACCCAAAAGAGGGAAGGGGTAAAAAAAAACCAGGGGAAAAATAAAAAAAGAAAAGAAAAAAGAAAGGAGAGAAAAGGGCTGTCTGTTAGCAAACACCACATCACATCCCCAGCAGCACAAAACACCCTGGAAAAAGCTTTTTGGAACTGACGACTTGAGCCCATGGGCAAAGACTCCCCCAAGGGTGGCAGCAGGTCCGTGCACAGGGGATCCAAGCCCCCATGCTCCCCTGGATAGGGATGGAAAATCCCTGCAATGCTTGCCCAGAAAAGCTCTTTTCTTGCATTACGAAGGAAAACAAAACAAGAAGGAAAACAAGGAGATGAAAAATAGAAAGAAGAAAGAAAACAAGTAGAAGAAGAGAAAGAAGAAAAAGAAGAGAAGGAAAACAGAAAAAGGAGAAAAAGATGGAGGAGAGGAAGGAGAAAAAGAAGGAGAAGAAGGGGAAAAGAAGAAAAAGTAGAAGAAAAACAGAAGAAAAAAGGGGGGAAACAGGAAAAGAAAATGGAAGGAAAAAGAAAAAAAAAAAGACAGAAGTAAAATAAAGCAAAAAAACTTGTAGAGAAAAAGGCAGACAGCAACACCCAAGATGTTGCTTTTATTAAAAGAAGTTGAAGAATAGGGGAAAAAAAAAAGAAAGAAAAGAAAACCCAGGGGCTAATCCAAAGACAGCAGGCGGAAATCCTGTGAGCCATGGAGCTCCTTCCCTTGCCTGCCCTCAGCCCCGTGCAGGATCAGGCTCCTCCGTGCCCTCTGTTTCTCAACAGCAGCCGTGACGCAGCCGGTACCCCGGCGGCATCACGGCCACGCCGGCGGCCCCGGCACGCCAACAGCGGGCGAAAGCAAAGCCATTTAGGCAAAAAGCGAGGGTGGTTAGAACAGAGACTGTGCCTCAGCGGTTAATAATATCCCAGCGCTGAAAATAAACTGGGAAGGAAGCTCCTTTGTGACAGTAGGCAGGCAGCCAGGCTGCGGCGTGGGTCATTCACGCCGGCGGGGGACGGCAGTGGGGCTGGCACCCACCCGCCGCCCAGCCCGTCACCCTGCTGGAGCACAGCTAGGGCTGGGGTCAGGGTCCCTACACACAATTGCCTCCTGGGCACCCCAAAACAGGCTGCACCCTGTTGTAAGCCAGCAGGGAGGATTACAGTGTTGGCCATTGTGGCTGGAAACAGGCATCCCCCCATGCCCGTGGCAGGGAAATGCATGTGGCTAATGTTACTGGTTCCTTTAGTGTAAGTGATACCCACTGGCAGACAGTGGGGATGGAAACGATGCAGCCTGCATCCCTGCCAGCCCGGGGCTGCTCCTCTACGAGTGTTTTTGTCCCATCCAGTTTTAAATGTCTCCAATGATCAAGTTGCCGGCGCTCATCGGGACAGCTACAGCGAGTAGAGCACCGTTTGAACTGACACCCAACTTCCAAAATTCAGCTTTCTAGCCTCATTCTTCCCTAAAAAGTGTGAGGCTGAGGGATTAAAACACAGGTGGCCCCTCATCATTGTTCCCACCATCATCCCCACTATGATGGACTTGCTGGTTCTGGGGTCTTCTGCATTTTATCATCAGCTGTTCCAAAGGCATCGTTTGGCTGGGAAAATCTACTGGCGTCTGGAAAAATGGGTTTAATGAAGCTGTACAGGTATGGATTGAAACTGTATTTAATGGGGGTAGCACCTCTGCTATCTCCTTTTTAAAACACATTGTAGAAGAGCATCTAGGAAAGGCTCAAGAGGCTCTAGAGCACTTAAAAGTAATTATTAAATGGATTCTATTTGCTTTGGAAGGATTTTAATCGGCGAAACGCCCGGAGCTGGGAGGAGGATCCCTGCTGTGTCCCAGGGGGGTCCCCACAGGGTGAGAACCCCCTTAAAAAAAAAAAAAAGCCCTCATGGGGCTTGAAGGAACCGGAGCGGGTGGCCAAGCCAAGAGCCCGGGGTCGGTGCCAAGCACCAGCTCCCTCCTCCCAGTCGGCCACGGTCAGATGATGTGCGAGGCGAGCCGGGAGGCTCCTAGTCTGGCAGGCAGCCTGCTCTGCTCCAGAGGCTCCAGTGCTGTCATCCTGGCGTTAACCCCTGATAACCTCGTCCTTTTCAGGACGGGACCGTGGGTTTTAGGTAAGCAAGGAGCAGGGGGTCATGTCTCCCAGCAAGGCTGGGAGGGAAAGGGTGCAATGCCCTACGATGCTCAAAGCAAATTAAAAAATATTAAAATGACGTAAGCTCAAAAATAAACCAAAAATAAGTGACTTAAAGAAAAAAAAATTCCCAAGCAATTGTTTATCCCTGGGACAAATATACAATCCTAGTTCCACAGGAAGATGTCTCAATTTCAGATTATAATAGGATGCCAATTTGTAAATAAAGGCATTTCACAGGAGGTTATAAACTCCGTAGGGGAGGGAGGTGGAAGTAGGGGGAACGGGAAAACACAGGCAGGGCTCTGGCAGAGAAACAGCATAGGATCCTGTTTACATGGGCAGGGGGAGAGCGATGGGGAGCCGCTTCAGGGGGCAAATATCTCTGGATTTGGACAAGGTGCTTCTTTCCCGTCGAGCAGATACCAGCAGGGATCAGAGGCATAGTGAAACATTCCCGGCCTGTCCACAATTTTAGAATGAAATGTCAATCAGCCAAGAGGTCCCTTAAACCAGACAAAGTCCCACAGCACAGAGAGCCGGAGTAGGGAATGATGCTAATACTCTTCCAGCCTGGGGAAGTCTTTTCCTGGTATTTTTGGTGCAGAGCTGGGAGGGAGAAACTGAGTCTTTGCCTGCTGCAGAAGAGCCCTGTGGGTCTCCCAGCCTCAAGGCTTGCAGAACCTTGATGCAGCACCCAACAAGCATCATCACTCAACATCCACTGGCTCTTGGAGACCCTGACGTGCTACCAGAGTTTGGGCAAATTGACAGGATTGGGCCAAAATCTGGATAAACTCTCAGGTTTGGTATTTTAGGAACAACCTCTATAAAAAAGCAGTGGATGTGTTGAGGACACAAGGCAGCTCAACTTGCTTTCCCTCTCTGAGGACAAGCTCTGGGCTTCTTGAGAGCTTTGTTTTGCCAGCAGATCCAGCACTATTCACCTGTGCTGCTGGAGAGCCACCTCCTCACCCACCACAGACACCACAACCTTCCACCAGCCAAGAGCCACTGGCCCCACGCCACACACAGGCCAGGAGAGAGATGTCCAGGGCTGGGGGATCACATTCCATGGAGACCTAGCACCAACACCTCCAGCTCACTTCTACCCTTAGAGCAGAGCTTCTCCACGGGTCATACAGGAATTTGGCTCCCACCAATCCGATGCCACCAGGCCACAGGCCAGCCACCTCCAGGCTCTCCAAGCATGGCTTTGCTTGTTTGAAAGAAGTCATAACCAAACACATCTGCTGAGAACAAGTCAGCTCGAAATACAGGAAAACCACCCTCTGTCTCCTATTTACAGGAATTATTTTTATCTCCAATGGGATATTTTTCCTCTTTAACCGCATTGATGAGAGAAAGGATCTGGCTAATAATACCTGAGCACAACCATGTCAGTGGGAGAAAACGTGAGCAAGGAGTCCTGACCTAGCCACAAGCTGACCACTGATAAATATAAAGAAGATATAAGAAAATAAATAAAGTCAAGAATACAGAAGTGAGAGCTGATGCCTTGGGGGAAGCAAGGGGTACATCAGTCAGAGAATGGGATGGCTGGGGAAGACAGACCAGAGGTGGGATAAGAGGACACCAGCATGCTGTGAAGGACTACCTACCCAGGATTGCATTCCTGGGTCAGGAAGGAGAACAGAAAGAAGAGGGAGGGAAGGAGGGAAAGAGCAGCTCAGATTAGTTATCGCAAGGGGGAAACACTCCCTGTACAATTCCCCTGACCGCACTGCTCCCCCCGTCACACATCCTCCAGAGCCTCTGGTATCCATCAGCACAACTGCCTGCAGCCCCAGCAAGAGACAGACCCCAGCAGTGGCTGATCTGAGACTCCTCCTCATCAAAGGCTCCTCACGGAGAGCTGCAAGGACGTTTACTTTGAGCCTTGTCAATGCTCCCCTTGTCACCATCCTCTCAATCCCTCCTGTGGGAGCGGCCATGAACACCAGGCTGGCCCCATTCCCAAATTCTTGGTGCTGAGAGTGATCTTCCCTGCTAAATCCTGCTTTTTGAGACATCAGAGCAGCTCTACTGACCTTGATCTCTGCTACTACACCAGCATCCACCACCCATCACTGATGACCAAAGGCTGCAGTGCTGCAGGAACCCACCACCAACCACCTGTGATGTCTTCTTCCTCACGCACCCACTCTAGTTTCCAAATTACCAAAATAATTACTATTTTTTTTCCTTTTCTTATGCCATCCTTTCATCAAGGAGATGCAAATCCAACATGTACAGGTCTGGAGGGGATGAGGGATGCTGGATTCTCCCCCCAGCATCACCCATCCCCGTCTGCCCAAACACAGATAAGACCAAGCCAAAGCACTGGTCATGTACCCTGTCAATAACTCATTAAAGCCCTCTTCAAACACACTCTTCTGCTAACTAAAATATGCAGGAGGGGGTAGGAAAAAAAAGGAGGAGAAAATGAGCTTTGAAAGATTGCTCCAAAGTGCGTTTATTTTCCTTTCTTGACTGGGTCTCTCCAGTTGGGAATTTTCAGCGCTGCACTTCTGCACGCAGAAGGGAGATGCCAGTAAATCAGAGCAAATTCAAAACAAATGCTCTTTCATGTGGAGGCATTCGGCTTTGTTTCAGGGCTTGGGTAGCAAACCATATCCCTTCAAGAGTCAACTCTCCTATCAGCTCCTCATTAAACTAAATGGCTACAATTACATTTGGGGAGGAAAAAAAAAGACCAGTTAATGATCATAAAAAGGTTCTGTTTCCAGGCTTGGAGAGGGGGGAACTTTTGATAAGGGAAAAAAAAAAAAAAAAAAAAATCCAATCCAATGAAATAATAACAATAGAATAAACTAAGTTAAAAGAATTATTTTCAGGTGGAAATGTGCTTTCATTTGAGGAAGAAGCTCAATTAAGGAGCTAGGGGTCCCCTTCCCGCAGCCCTTTGGGAGGCACCAGGAACGAGCCATGTTATTTCCTGCAGCCCAAGCCCCCACCTCCCGCCTTCCCTTCGGGAGCAGAGCTGCCAGACGAGATGTTATCAATAGGCTGAACGTTACAGAAAGCCCCCTTTTAAAAGCGAGTACTTCCTCTGCTTATTTCATGTGGTATCCTGTGGAACCAAACTCTCTCCTCCTCTCTGCAATGGGTGTATTTCAGGAGGAAAAAGGAAAAAAAAAAAAAAAGATCTAACAACATCCTTATTATGTTGTTTTGCTTCTTGTCTTCTTTTTCTTTCTACAGTCTCTTTTTTTTTTTAATTCCCTGAAGTTATAGGTTCCAATAGTAAAAAAATAAAAAAAAAACCCAAAGCCTTCTGCCTTAAGAAAAAAAAAAACCCGAACAGCAACAAGTTTCCCTGTTCCCTCTCCCCCTTTGTTTGATTAATTCTCATTAGGGCCTTTGAACAAACAATATGCTCCCCTCTCAAATAACAGACAGGGTATATATTACACCCAAAGAAAAACAAACAAGGCTCACTTAAAGACATCACATCCACACCAAACGCAATTCCTGGAGAGAGGCAGGGGCAGATGCATGCACGTGCAGCCGCCGCCAACCTAATTCTGAATTCCAGTTTCAGGGTGATGAATAAATCATAAATCAAGGAGACATCCCCACAAAGGCAAGCACCTTCAAACATCAGCCAGTACCTGCAGGTACATGGTTTCAGACACTTTAATCCTGGTAGAGACACTGAGGTGGTTAGTCTGGGGTGGGAGATGAGGTGCTTGAGACATCACACCTTGGAAATGGGGTTGGAAGTTGGACTAGATGACCTTCAAAGGTCCTTTCCAGCCCAAACCTCTCTATGTCTCTATGAGACACAGAGACATCCAAGAGGGGTGGGGAAACCACCCTACAAGCCTTCATCCTGTAACAGCAACTGGAAGATGAAGGAGATGGCAAACAGGAAAACAATGGAAATCATAGAATATCTGAGGTTGGAAGGGATATGTAAGGATCATCAACTCTCGCTGCAACATCCGCTATGAGAAAACAGGCCGCCTTTCCTCCCCAGGCACCATGAGCCTTGTGTATTAGATGTGGAACGCTGGTGACATTACCAGAAGCAAAATCTGAGCAGGGCTCTCATCCCAGAGACAAGAGATGCCCCCACCCTTGACGCCAAATCCTTCTTTAAGGTACAGCTGCACCTGCTCTCCTAATCCACACATCCGAATGAATGGTCAACCAACATTGCTTTGCCTTCCCGTGA
Source organism: Orthonyx spaldingii (assembly GCA_013397795.1). Taxonomy (NCBI): domain Eukaryota; kingdom Metazoa; phylum Chordata; class Aves; order Passeriformes; family Orthonychidae; genus Orthonyx; species Orthonyx spaldingii. The sequence continues at coordinate 813,470 of VZTJ01006363.1, read as the reverse complement.
CTCAGTCCTTTTGCCTCTTCCTACCTCAGCCCAAAAACGAATGGAGCATAAGGCCGGAATTCAAAGGAAATACAGGCTTTCGGGGATGGAGAACCTTGTCTGGGATTTCAACACATCCTCTGCACAAGAGGTACGCGGCTGCTACTGAAATGAAACCCAACTCCCCCTCCAAGCACGGCCTTCTCAGTGATGTGCATTCCCAAAACTCCCCAGCATCACTTCACCTTTTGTCAGGACCCTCAGCCAACGCGACCCACAGCCAAGATCAAGGGCAACAAGAGATGTCTTACCTGAGAGCCCCCCAGGGGCTAGACAATTAGTTCCCCCTGTTTCAGTGGAGGAAGGCACAGAGTCTGGACAATCTGCTGGAGCAGAGGAAAACGGAAAAAAAAAAAGTCAGTATATAGGTGGTTCATTGCAGGCTCCCAGCATCACCCCAAGCAGAACACACATTCCAAAGGGCTTAGCAGGAAGTGATTACTAATTGTCCGTGCAGAGACGGTAGTTCATCAAGAAGCATCCACCCTAACTCGTTGTCTCAGTCAAGGCTGTGCTTCATCGCCAGCCAGCGCTGATTATAGACCGGCAGAAATTACAGGCTGGCTGCCACCTCTCCGGACAAGTCACCGGCTAAGGAGATCAAGGTTGTCGCCGTTCTGATGTAAGCGAGCTTCCAAAAATGCTTAAATCGTGGCTTTATGCACTCAATTTAGTCAACACCTGTAACTCACCGAAATGGGAACTGAAAGGGAAACGTCTCATTGCTGCCCTTTTGCAGCAAACGGGCTGAGTTTGTGGTCCCCCACTCAATTTTTGTCACCACCAGCTGCTTGCAGATCTTATTGCCACCTCCTGGGCAACTGGACCGACCCCTCCATGCACCACCAAAGGGCAGGAAAATACTGGCTGCTCCACTAGAAGTATGCAGGTGCTGGAGCTCAAGGTTTCGATCTTTCTATCCTAAGCCTGCTCCTCCAGGTGACAACAGTCACAAGCCAACACTGATCTCCTGGTCCTAGGGACAAACTCCAGCATTTTGGTCACTAACCATGTGGGACCACAAGCTGAAGAACAAGCCTGAGAAGACCTGTGAAGTTTATGCAAACTTCTGGTCCTCAGGGACTTCGGGTTTCCCCAAATTTGTGCTCTCTATGCCATCATTTTACCCACATCTGTATCTCAAAGCAAGGGCCACCACCAGCAGAGCCGAGATGATTTTCTCCCTACTGATAAAGCAATTCTTCCAGATCCCACCCCTGAAATACCAGTGAATAAGAAATTCCTGTCTGCATAACCTCATTTTATCAGAATAAAGTAAAAGCCCTAACAGGAATATACAGTTTAACAGGATATACTTAATCAAACTGAAAACAATAGGGGAGACAGGAAATAGACTTACTTGTGAAATACTGTATATGATACGCTCTCTAAATGCCTTGTCGTGCTTTCTATGCTTTAAAGAAATAGGGTTTTTATTTTTTTTAACCCTTTCTAGTCCAGACAGAAGATTCCCCTGCCATTCTCCTGCAATGGCTTCAACTGCTTGAGCTACAGATGCTTTCTGAACACATGCAGGACCACTCTGCCCTGCCCTGGGCTCCTTGTGCCTGCAGCTACAGCTCCCTGAGGAGGTCCTATGGATAAGGGACATAATTGGTCCTTTCCATGTTGTCTTGCTGTAGGGATCATACATGACCAGGTTCTCTGTTACCACATCAGGCAGGACAGAATCCTACCCAAACTTCCAATACATAACCCTAGCAAAGGGGGGATGTGCTTCCAGGACTTCTTCCTCAGCTCACTTCCTGTGTCCCATCGCCCAACAGTTCCCCTCATCCATTAATCACCCCCTGAACTCTCTTTACAAAATGCAGAGCTGGTGCAGCTCAACTCTAGACCAGCCATGACAGTCAGGTGTGGTATAAGCCCAAAGGCAGAACCCTCACAGGGTCTCTGCCCTGTGAGTGGCTGGATTCATCACTGCACTCTTCCTACCACCCACAGAGCTGCCCAGGGCTCTTGTTAGTAGGGGGCACTGGGGCTCATTTTACCTTCAGCACCAGAGAGGTTGCAGGATCAGACGTTTGCCTAAGCCTGGCACACATCAATCTTCTCCCAACACTGCCTTCTCACAGCATAAAACCATTGCGGAGACACACAATTATTCCTTGTGGCCACCAGCCCAACCTTGCAAGGTGTCAAATAGCTCCTGGGAGCTGCCAAACCTCCATCTCCCCTGAAAGCTGACGCCACAGGAGGGCATTCGGCCCTGCAGCAACATCTCAGTGAGCTTCCTGCATGCTCACACTCCAGCACCATCAAGACCAGCCAAGCAGGTGCACAATGGAGCCACTTGCAACTCCTTGTCTCACTTAAAGCCAAGTCAAAAATCTGCCTGAATTATTTGAGGGCACTACTATCCACCCCACCTTCAGCACAGACGCAAGCAGCAGCTCCAACAGGGACATCAGGAATGCTGAGTGCCCACACTCCTCCATCATCCATCCCTGCCAGTGTCCCGTGTGAGGAAAAGGCAAAGTTCTCTCCTTGGTTAAAGTCCTCCCCACCCCTGGAGGTGTCCAAGGCCAGGCTGGACAGAGCTTGGAACAACCTGGGATAGTGGAAGGAGTCCCTGCCCAAGGCAGGGGGTTGGAACAAGATGAGTTTTAAGGTCATTCCAATCCAAACTGTTCCGGGATTCTATGAATGAGCAAGCCAGTCTGACCTATAGCCTTCCCACAGGTAACTCAGCCATCAAAGGCAGATCTTTCTGTTCTACGACAAGTACACAAATACCAGATCTATCCTACCAACACAGCCTGATGTGGCATTTCATTGCCTGCAGCAGACTCCCAGCTCCCTGTGCATCCCTGCTTTCCTCCAGCCTGCGACACAGCCTGTCTCAGCCTCCATCACCTCCAGAAAAACTGATTTAATCCCCATGATAAGGGTTTTAAAATAAAAGAGAAGAGAAATTTAGATGAGATTAAAGGGAGAAATTGTAAATGATGAGGGTGGTGAGGCACTGGCACAGGTTTCCCAGAGAGATAGTAGATGCCTTCCCCCCAGAAACATTCAAGGTCAGACTGGATGGGACTTGGAGCAACCTGGTCTAGTTGAAGATGTTCCTGGTCATTGCAGGAGGGTGGACTAGGGGTCCTTTCCAACACAAACCGTTTTTTGATTCTCTGATCTGGCAACCTCTGCCAGAATCCACACCAGTCCAGGTTTATTACCTGCCTGTCTGTCCATATGAAGCACTTACAAGACATGCCACTAAACACTTAAAAAACTTTTACCACCACTATCATGCTTGATGGAAAAGCAGAAGTTTCCTGCTGGATGCACATTCCCAGCTCCACTGGCAGAATCTAAACAAAGGGACTGTTCCCACCCAAGGTCCCAGATGAGAAGATGTGCATCAGCCAGGTAAAAAAACCTTCACACCTTCCCATAGTTCTCAACATACAGCTGGTGAACTGCCACAGGAGATGGCACCGAGGCTGGGATGGGAAACCCTTGGTCCCTCTGCAGAGGAAATGCTGAGAAATCCTGAGCTTGCAAAACCCACCTGCCACCACAGACTTCCAGGCTCCGCTGGTGCCTATCACAGCCCCGTTAGTCAGAGCTCAGCTGCCAAGTGGATTTTTCTTTCAAAAAGGAAAAAAAAGGAGGACTTTTTGGTGAGTAACCCAGTTGTTTCTGTGCTTCCGATGGGCAGCTTTAATCACTTCCTATTGGCCGATAGGAATAACTTTTCCTTTCGAAATGGCACATTCGTGTTCTGTGGCTTTTCTGTTTACACACATTTTGCTACCTTATGTCAACACTTGCTAATGAATAAATATATCATTCAGCTAACTGAAAATGAGATTCTGGCAGAGGCAGATTGGATGTTTAAATCCTGCTAATAGATTTTATCCTAACATCTTTACAGGAAACCAAAACCAAGCTTTAACCCTTCTCTCCTGCAGCTCCAAAACCCTTTGCATCCCATGCCAGGATCATCAATGGGTGGAAAGAAAAGCCATAGAGGCAAAAATAGGAACTTTTGGGGGAGCACTGCAGAGATGCAGTCAAAATTATGTGAAACCCACAAAACTTCATGACCCAGTAGACCCACGGTGTCTATCACAGAACAACCCTTCTGCATCCCAGCACATGCTTGGGATGCTGAACCTGTTCCCAATGACACTCCTTCATTCATGAGTCCTTATCTCCTGTTTTTTTTCACACCAAGGCAAGATAGTTCACGCTTTGCAACCCAATTGTTTGTTAAATAGCTTTGTTTATTTCCGCAAGGAAAAAATAGACTTATTAGTGTTTCCAAAGAGTTTGCAAAGGGGGAAAACAACAGCCCAGCCTCCAAGGGAGCAGCAGGCAGCATGAGACCCCACCTCGGCCCCACAGCAGCCTCAGGGTTGGGGTTTCTTTTAGCCCCGAGACACTGAAGAGAGGTAATTTATTACAGACACTATTTCTTTGGCCAAAAAAAACCCCAGCCAAACAACCTGATACTGGTCTTCAGGAATATATATCTCCCTTTGCCTCCCTGCAGTGCCGTGCCTCCCCTGCTGCCACGACCACGGGACGCAACCACAGCGACCACCGTGCTCCAGCCGGCACTCCAGAGCCACTAATCCTCAGGAAGCCAGGAGCAGCTCCTCCCGAGCTCCCCCCGTTTCCGATTCTCTCCACCTCTCCTCCTTCTCCCAGCCTCATTTATCTCACACCCGGCGAGCTTGCTGCCAACCAAGAGTTTATGCAGACAACCGCAAAAGAGCTGGTGCCAGCCTCAAATGGGCTTCTCCCCTGGCACCCTGACATTCAGTTACAAGCAACAGGCATGCATAGTGGTGCTAAGAAATTTAAATTTAAAAAAGTAAAAATAAAATAACTTTTCAACCTCTTTTCCCTTTTTTTTTTTTTTTAACCTGATGAGGTAGCATTACTCTCCTATAAAACTCAGAGAGATTCCTAACAAATACATCTGTCAAGGTTCGTTGGGATACCCAGGCATCGGGGAGATGCTGTACTGGATCCCAACCCAAATCCCTACAAATTCACCTGGGGTGCAGGAGCATTGCCATTTCCAACTGGAGCCCATGGTTTTCCTGGCTAACTCAAGCAGCACAAGCCTGTGCTGCACTGCAATCCCTTCTGAAGTTTTCTGCCAGAGTTTTAAAATCCTACTTTGTGCACAAGGTGGCTTACATAAATTATATGTTAATTCTTACAGGGGTAACAGGAGGCACAGAACCACACAAGCAACCTGAAAGCGAAATGCATGACAAAGGTAGGAGACTGTTTTCCCTGATAAAGGGGCTGTTTTCCTATTTTTTATCTCTTACTCTGCATTGAAAAAAGTCCACTTACCAGTTGGTTTGAGAAAATCCATTGGATATCTGGAGTAGGGTGGAGGGGGAGACTCTGGAATTAGAGAAGTACAGAGAAAATAAAGGCAGAGCCATGAGAAAGAAAAAAAAAGAAGAAGAAAGATAGGAACTTATGATAACAGTGGCATTCTTCTAGCAAAACTGTTTGTCTTAGCTCTGGGGGTTGGAGGCAGGGCAGCGAGGCGGTGATTGCCTTGATATTTAGCTGTCAGATAAACAAAAGGGGCCGTCTGGCGCCAGTCTCCCTGCTATCTACCGCTCGGGCTGTCTGATCGGGGCCTCCTTGGCTCGGCGGAGCCGCGGCAGCGCCGGGGCCGCCCGGCCCTTAATCCCCCGGCACCGCGCGGGGACGGCGGGGAGGCAGCGCCGGGGCCCCCGGGAGGGGAGGGGGTCCCGGAGGTGGGGGGGTCGCTCCCTCCCCTAAATACAAACGTACATAAACCACGCAATTGAAAGTTTTTTTGTCCGTGTTCTGGGATTTGTTGTTTGTTGTGGGTTGGTTTCGTTTAGGTTTTTTTTTCCCTCCAGGAGGGAAAAAAAGTTTTGTGGGCCGGGAGGTGAGTGGGGCTGCATCCACGTATCCCTGTACCCCCCCCCATACATGCATCCCCTGCATCTCCCTCCAGCCCCTGCACACCCCTAACCCACGGATCCCCTCTAGCCCCTGCATCCCTGTATCCTCTCCATCTCCTGCACCCCACCCCCTCCATTCCCCATATCCCTGTATCCCGTCCATCCCCTGCACACCTTCAGCCCCTGGACTGCTGCATCCCCTCCATCTCTTGCATGCCGTCCAGCCCCTGCACACCTCTAACTCCCGCAGCCCGAACCCCCTGCAACCTTGTATGCCCGTCATTCCCCTATACTCCCGCATCCCTCCATCCCCTGCACGCCTCGAACCCTGCACCCCTGTATCCCCT
>VZTJ01006363.1:768356-803449 GCA_013397795.1 Orthonyx spaldingii | reverse complement strand
CGGCGGCGGCGCGGGGCGCGGCGGGAGCGGAGCCGGCGCGGTGCCTGCGCCCTCCCCCGGCCCCCCCGCACCGGCGGCGGCTTCGCAGTGCGCAGCGGCCCGGCCCGGCCCCGGCCCCGTCACGTGGGCGTCTAGACACCGTGTCGCTCCGGGGGAAAAAAAATAAATAAATATATCTATATATTATATTTATCTCCAACCGCCTTGCGCAAGAGGCGGCTCGGGGTGCGGAGAGGGTGTGGGTCTGTGTGTTCCCCCCGCAACCCGTCCCGCGCTGCCGCGCCCCCCTCCCGATGCCCTCCTTCGTACCTGCTCCTGGGTGGGGGGTGCGGGAAGACTGGGTTGTCCCGTCCCCTCCCCCCCCGCACCCCGCGGGGCACAGGGTGGGGAGCTCCGGGGGCTGGGGTGTGCCGGTGCTCACTGTAAATATTGGAATATTAAACCAAATCAGGCGTAAAAATTAAAAAAAATAAATTATATGGTTCTGGTTATCGAACGAGGGCACATCACGAAAAACGATAATAATGATGGTGATAATAATAATAATTTGTGCTTTTACAGCACCTGTCACCAAAGGACGGGAAAACACACCACGGAGGCTCGTTACACTCCGCTTCTCACCAAACACGAAGCAGAAATGATGAGCACGTAGCACTCCGATATTCTAGTTACGTGTACTACGAGTGGTAACAACCCCTGGCACCCTGGGCGCACCACAGATTCCCCCATTCCAATTCTGGACCTGCAGAGGGTGAGGAAAACTGAGCCACCAAGAGGCTGCGCTCTCGTCCAGCCTTGGTGCGCTCCGCGGCCGAGCTGGGAAGTCCGGCCAGACTTCCTAGCGCCAGGCTTGGCAGGGCAGCAGAACTCCCCAGGGGTCCCCGTCCTGCACGCACTCCCACGGAGGAGCAGCTCTTTTTTCACAGAATAACTGCGGGCGGATGAGTTGCTTTAAGGTCACTCTCCAAGGCAATTATCGTGTCGGAAGTAGGAGCCAGGACTCTTAAATCACGGCTGCTATGAGCAAGTCCAGTTCAAATTCAAATCCGAATCCAAAACAAATGCACCCAACTAAACACGATGCCAGATAGAGAGCACATGAAATTAACATCCCGTGCAGCAGCAGGGCATCCCCGGGGTGCCTGTCCTGGATCCCTGAATTTGGTGTAGGCAGAAGGGCAGGCATAATTTAAGCGCCCAGTTGTGCATATATTCACATGAGCAGGTCAGAGATGCTACAAACAGGCCACCAGCATTTGCAGAATCTGGATCTAAATTAATCAGAAAGTGGCTAGATTTGGGGGCAGGCTTATTAAATGTTAACCAGGCTATACCTACCCAGGCACAAAATCTGCTCAAAATCCCGATAAATACCTGCAAAAACACTGGGGAGGGGAAGAACGTTATTTGCTGGCATCAGAAAGAATAATTTAGGAAGGCTCATTACAAAGCTGAAGTCTGAGGAAGGCAATTGACTCCTCTCTTCACCTCCAAATAATTAAAGGCAGGAGGGTGGCCCAGGGCACAGCCCCACAGTCTTGGGGTGATAGCAGAGGCCAAAGCAGAACAACATCTGCATTTGGTTCTGCACATGCAAAAAAAAAAAATCCCATTGCTTTTAAAATGATCACTTCTGCACCTTGAAAAATGGAATTTGTGTAATATTTTTAGTTCCACGTCTTGTCCAACAACCTCAGGAGTGACCTCACAAACACTGAGGCTGATTTCCTCACTTCCTCAGAGAACCTCAGTCTCTTTTCCCTGTGATGTATGTCATAAATCAGGAGTGGAAAAAAAAAAAAGAGTTCCTTCTCATTCCAATATTTGGTGGTGAAAGACATGTTGGACATGTTCATTAATCCATATATTATACTTTTTAATTTTTCAAAACTTGCCATGCTGTTATAAATGAGATTAAAATCTCCTTTTTTTAATTTTCCCCTTTGTGACTCCTCTTGCCTCAGCACTGACAACTACAGTTATTTTATTGTCATGAAGGAAATGACAAAAATACAGTGTGGGTATGCTGTGAAGAGGTGGAGGACAGGAATAGGGTCCAGGAGTTAATATAATTTTTTGGCCCTGCCATAGGCTCTCCAGGTGACCTTGGGCACCTGCCTTTCCCTGTGAGTAGGGACCCTGGCTTCGGTACCTCTGGTTGCCCATAGGTATAGCTGGGCCACTAGCCCTTGCCTGGTTTTGTGATCTCTGCAGGTGAAAATTGCCCCAGAAGTGCTAAATATTAAATAACTGATAAAGAACTGCTTTCCAATTAACCCTGCAAACTTGCTTAAACAGACCATATGTATGTGCCTATATGGAATATACAGAAATAAGCATAATGAAGCTGAAAAGTATGGGCACGGGACCTGGGCTGAGGGGACACTTGGAAAGGGGGGTGATACCCACAGCCTGCCCTGCTCTGGGTGTATTGTTCAAATGTCAGCCTGGGCCAGAAAGCTGTCCTGAAATGTATGAAGGGCACTGGTAATCCCTGAGGAGGAATAAAATATGTTTGAGTCATAGAATTCAAGAATTGTTTAGACTGGAAGGGACCTTAAAGCTCATTTCGTTCCACCTCATCTGTCAGGGCTGGAACACCTTCCACCAGAGCAGGTTGCTCCAGCCCCATCCAACCTGGCTGTGGACACTTCCAGGGATGGGACAGCCAGAGCTGTTCTCGGCAACCTGTGCAAGGGCCTCCCCAACCTCAGAGACAAGGATTTCTTCCTTCTACATAGTCTGAATCTCCCCTAATTTAGTTTAAAACCATCACCCCTTGTCCTCTCACTTCAGGCCCCACTAAAAAGTCTGTCCCCGTCTCTCTCCTAAGCCCTTTTTAAGTACTGAAAGGATTTATACAATGTATTGCATTTGTATAATGCGTTTGCACAATGTATTGCATCCCTCCTGCCAAACACATTAGGTCCTGGATGTAAAATCCCGCCAAGCCCACCCTCCCCAGCCCCAGCCCTCGATTCTCACGGGGGTTTCTGGGGTCCTTTCCTGAACCCAGCTGGCTTTGAAGAGCTAAAGCCGAGTTAATTTGCATTGCAATTCAGCCTTTGACAGACAGTTGGAGCCAAGACACTGTTAACCTAATTGTTTTGCTAACAGCACCAGGGTGTGAGACTCACCAAAGGCACTTCCAACAAAGGGGATAAAACCAGACTTGGGAAAAAACCCCCCTTTTCCTGACATCATTACCGGGTACAAACAAACAGAGCTGATCCCTCTTCATACACTTTCTAGGCGAGGGTCAATAACAAACACACTTTGCTCTTTTGGGGGTATGTCTCTCCTTTTCACAGCAGTGAAAAGCCATTCAGGGGAGGTAGGAGAGAACAAGCCAGGCTGAAGGCAGGGTAGAGGCAGCGCAGGCTGGCTCCTGGCACTCTCCCATCCTTTTGTGCACGTTAGGAATAGCTAAGCTTGTGGCCCTGCTTCTATTTTTATGCATTATTTTGAGAGCAGAGCTCTCAAGCAATGTTCAAAGTCTGGGTTATGAAGCCGTTTTGGCTGTAGCCAGTCTCCTTCCACTCCAGCAGCTCATGTCAAAAGACCAGATTCAAGCTAAGAGACCCAAGGTCTTCAAAGAAAAGTATTCTTCAGGCAACCTTTCTGGGTAGTGAGTGGCACAGGGAGACGAGGATCTCATGTTCATTCCTGTCACACAGCCCTGCAAGCTAAAATCATCATTTCAGTGCTGGTGCTCCTGGGTGCTGGTGGCCATTCCAAGGCTCGTCTGTTGTAAAAGGATTCAGTAAAAGTGGATACAAGGGGAAATTCACTGCACCCACCTCTGGGGCTCCAACAGCAGAGGGACATGGATCTGCTGGAGCCAGTCCAGAGGAGGCCATGGAGATGCCCCCAGGCCTGGAGCCCCTCTGCTCTGGAGCCAGGCTGGGACAGTTGGGGGGGTTCCCCTGGACAAGAGAAGGCTCCAGAGAGAGCTCAGAGCCCCTGCCAGGGCCTCAAGGGCCTCTAGGAGAGCTGGGGAGGGACTGGAGACAAGGCATGGAGGGACGGGACACAGGGAATGGCTTCCCACTTCCAGAGGGCAGGGTTAGATGGGATATTGGGAAGGAATTGTTCCCTGTGGGGGTGGTGCGGGTGATGAGACCCTCACAGGTCTCTCTCTCCCAGAGCAGCTGTGGCTGTCCCTGGATCTCTGGAAGTGTCCAAGGTTGGACGGGGCTTGGAGCACCCTGGGATAGCGGAAGGTGTCCCTGCCCATGAAAGAAAGGTTTGGAATGAGGTGAGTTTTAAGGTCCCTTCCAGCCCATACCATTCTGTGAGAAAAATGTGAAAAAAGCCTGGTGGGATGTAAGGAACCCTTGCCTGTGCTTACCAGCCACGGGGAAAACCACACCTCTCTGAAGCCCTGGGCATTGGTCCATCCAAAGCAGATGTCCACCAGTAGCTGTGGCAGGCACCGGTGCTGGCTCTGGGGGGCTCATTCCGACACAGGAATACTTTGTTTCATTAGGGCACTCACACATGCCTGACTCTGAGTATGTGCCTTGCTGGCTGAAATTTGGTTAACTTTAGGGGTTGACCACACAAATGTTATTGTGTTTAGTTTTGGTAACTAAACACAGGACAGTCTTTCTTATGCCAACATAAAGGAAATTATATATATAAGTACATATTAAATCTATGTGCCTCCCTAATTCTAGTAGGAGAATTTGCTGTTTGCAAAGTAAGATGTTGGTATAACTACATCCATCAAAGAGTAATGTAGAAGGTGCAGGGATTGGGACCCAGTGTGCTGCAGGGAAAGGAAGAACGAACGTGGGCTGCTGTCAGAGGGAAGGTGTTGCTGCCGAATAGGATCTGGTGTCCCATGGCCATGACACAAGCCAGGGTGGGCCACAGGAGAAGTGCCTGCCCTCCGTGGCCTGTCTGGTGGTCACTTACTGACATGCTTAGTGTCCAGAGAGCCGCCACACCTCTGTCCCTCAAATAACCCATGGCAGAAGTGCTGTGTCACCAGTGGGGCCAAGAGTCAGCCCAGCTCCTGATGAATGTCACCAGTGGGATTTATGACCAGGAGGTGAGAGGGATTTAGGTCAGACAGTCTGGGAGGGGATGATGGTGGAGCGGGGCAGGAGAACACAGCATCATTTGGGAGCCACAGGCCAGACAGAGGAGGCACAAGGCTATTGGAGGGAAGATGTAAAGGGGAGGATTGGAGACAGCTGCAATATTTGATTTTACAGATATAGGAAAGCTTGAAAATCCCTTTAGCTGGGACATGCTATGCTGAGGAAAAGGCTGGCTTCTTCCTCCAGCAGTCCAACCCAGAGATCCCAGTGCCTTTGGCATTTTCCTCCACCTCGCTCCTGAGGATCTAGCAGAGTCTAAGACTCAATGTTAATATAAAATACGCAATGTTAATGCACCACCTTAGTTGTAACTCTTTATTTGTATTGTATCTGTACTGCTGTGTTTCAAACGTCCAAATTAGTAATACAAGTTTTCAGATTTGTTTCGGAGTGTAAGCTCTCACAAAGGGTTTTTTTTTTTTTTTCTATAAGGAAACAGCATAGTGGCCCTGCTGCAACACTTTAAAGACAAGCGCATGTGGACAGTACAGCTGGTATGCTTCTTTCAGTATTTCAGTTTCAGTAGTGTAAATCAAAATCCCCTTTATTTCAATTGCATGAACTACAATGTTTTATTTGTAGCTACCTGTAGTTACATGTGGCAATCTCTGGATCAGACAATGGGATGTATGGAAACGGGTGAGGCTGACGTGAGAAATACGGGTATTTGTTACCTTATGATTCCTCCTCCTGACACCCCAGAGGAGACAGACTTTCTGGTTCCAGCCACATTTGCCCGCAGACCTATCCGTGGCAGTGAGATTGGAACCAGAGGATCTTCAAGATCCCTTCTAACCCAAACTACTCAGTGCTTCCACGATTCTAGGGCTTCAGGGTGGATCCCAAGTGAGGACGCACTGCCCTCTGGACTCTGGTATACACAATATTGCAACACCAATGCCCAGGAGCACTGAGGAGGGGTGGGGTGTCCATCACTTAAAAGCAACATTTTAGTCCTAACCTTATCAAGCCAATCCCTGAATTCTGGCTTCAGGGGATTTATCAGATCCTGAGGGATGGGCTACTCAGATGCAGCCACAAGGCAGGGATGTGCCCTTCCTCTTACCCAGAAGAGGAGACTGAGGTGCCACTGCCCTGCAGATCAGTTTACCAGTGGGAGGAGCCCACAATGCCCTCACTAAAATCAAACAAAACCACCCCAAACCCTTTTAGGCAGAAGAAAATAGTTGTAAAAGGGATGGAAGAGTAGTAAGCAAAGCAAGAGGAAAATCTCCAGCTTCTGTATTTCCTATTGCTGGCAGGTAAGGGTGTAATTTTGGAGTTCCTTCCTTTTTAATGGGATAGGTCATAACCTTACCATCATTTATGTGTCTCTCAGTATTTATTGCAGTGGCCTGCCAGATGCACTGTGGAGCTGATTTCTCTCCCTCAAACATTAGTCATGTCCTCACAGACGGCAATATAACAGCCTATGCTTTTCACAGGCTTTACCAAGGAAAATTCCCAGTGACGCTAATGGGAATTTCATCCAGTCAGAGACAGGGATTGGCCTGTTGTAAAAAGAAAATTCTCATGGTTTTGGTGAGTTGTTTGGCATCAGTGTTCCTCTTCCTGCCCTACAGCTTGACATAAAAAATAATCCAACTATCAGACATCTGCAATCAAGGACTTTATAAAGCCCTGACCTTTTGCATGTGGAGTATTGCAGCTACACTGCAAAACAGTCTGCTTCAAGGAACACAGTTTGGATTTCTTGTCCTCAAATCCAATACAAATACTCACTTAAAATAACAAATTATTAGATGCTTCTTTATATTCCAGCTCTATGGGACCATTATAGCTCTAGATTACAGTATTTTGGACTTAAATATGATATGCCTTTTTGAGGTGCATGAGAGAGAATGGAGAAGATACATGCAAATAATTAAAAGATGCTTCAAAATGAGGACAACTGATGCAAGTAATGTCTTTTATCTGCAATGACTTAGCCAGAAAATACCTGCATGGGTGAAAAAAGAAAAGGTAGATGCTCTGCTAGGGGGACACAATTGAGAAGTGAAGCATCATTTTTCAGCGGTAATGATCCAGGTGGAGTAATTAAACACTGGTTGTGGTGGATGTTTCGTCAATAATAATTGTGAAATGAGGTTTTGGTGGTATTCAGCAGATGAGCTCCAGCTGGTTTAAACCTGTATGTGTGCAGGGAGTCTTTCTGCCCCGAGTTACTCAGGTGGGTAGTCTAGACAGTAGGAATAGCTCTTCCTACCCGATAATTTATGAATTAGTAGAGCCAGTGCATTAAAACAGATAATTGAAAAGTTCTCATTTGTCTAAATGTAGGGTTGGGATTCTTTAATAACTTTTTACAAATATTAAACCCAACAGAAATGCTTTCATGACAGTCTTGCACATGGCTCAGTTCCAGGAAAAGCAACCTGCTGGGAATTGATTTTTTCTCTGAAATTTCCAAGTGATGGAAATTGCTTGAGAATGGAAGAGTAGCACTGAAATAAAACTGAAACTCTGTCTGATAGTCACTACCTCCAGGATGAGAAAATTTCTTTCAACCTCGAGTAAGGGAGTTTCAGGTAAACAAGAAATATAGGATTGGACAGGAACTGACTTCCCTGATTTCACAATCCAAATTGCATAAGGTGAAGAAAAAAAAGAAGTATTAGAAGTAAAGTGTAATTTAAAGATTGGATTTTCAAAAGCACATTACCCAAACCTGCACATTCATTTTATCTGGAGGGAAGAAGGCATGCCATCTGATAGCAATGATTAATCCAAAGGAGGCCCAGACTTGTTCTCTTCATTTGAGAGGAAAAATTACATATTCTGTGAGAAGGTAAAAGCAGCTGAACTGACTGAGATGCCTGTGGCTCTTCTAGAGATTGCAGAACATGGCACATCATCTCCCACATGTGTTAATATTTGGGGTTTATTTAAAAGACATAAAAGTAATTTTGGGTCTGAAATATCCAAAGTGTACTGGTGACATTCTTCTTTTTTCATTTTATGATTTTTGGGGGTTTGCTGACATAATTTAATGACACAAAGTCAAACCACCCAACACCATATACGGAATAGAGAAGAAAACTTATTTACAGCAAAGAGGGAAAACTCACTGTAATGGATCCTATGCTGACTATGCCTTCAAGTTCAGAGGAAGACCTTAGATATTGAAGTGTATCAGTTACAATCAGCAAAATTTAAAAGATTTTTATTTGTTTGTTAGTCCTAGTGAGGGTATTTAATTGTGACCTCCTTCCAATGCCTTCCAATACTCACCTGCCTCCCAAATCACAGAGACAGGGAAGAGCACAAAGAATTAAAGGATGACTTTACAGCTATTGTTTAAAACCATAATTAACACGGTGTTTAAAGCAAAAGTGAGACAATTACCACCTCCTAAAGCCCTTAAGAAATCTGAGCAGCAGACCTCCTGCCAGACCTTCTGATATCACAGGCACCATAAACAGAGCTTTGCAAGAACCATCCCATTCACAGCCCCAGCAGTTATTGTCCTTACGTACTAAGTATTATTACTATTATTATTATTATTACTATTACTCTCTCTGTTTATGGTGATGTGCTAGGAAATCAGGAACTTGGGTTTCACAGGATCTTACTGACTCCTACAAAGAGTAGCCTCACCTCCAAAGGGTGTCTGTCAGTGGGAGTTCAGAGCTCTCGGGGCTTCTCCACCAGCACTCGGTCCCTTGGGAAGATCACAGGATCCTGGAATGGTTCGGGTTGGAAGGGATTTTAAAGCCCATCCAGTCCCACCCCCTGCCATGGGCAGGGACACCATCTACTAGATCAGGTTTCTCCAAGCCCCATCCAATCTGACCTTGGACACTTCCTATGATAAAAAGGACAGACAGCAAGGTCTCAGCTTCTTGGGTCACAGCTAAAAACATCATGACACACTGTCCCTATCCCTCTGGCGAGTCCTGAGTTGAGTCTCAGTGCATCGTCTCCCTCTGTCTCATGTCAGTCTGCAGAACAGCAGGTAAAGTAAATTGGTACTGCTCTGAGAGTGTCTTTAGTCTGGACTAGTTAAACTATTCCGCAACATATTCATTACAGAAAAATGAGGTAAATTAGACTAAGTAAAGCCAGAAAGCCCTCTTAATTGCTTTGACTTACCGGGAACAAAAAACTACTCAGAGTCTCAGAAGAAAGGATTCATTTTCTATACACCTGAATTATTTTAAGTGCTACCACCCTGCCTGCAGAGTCCTGCTGCAACACACACCCTCTGTCCCCATCACGGCTCTCACACTGCACTGGCTGAGACGCAGCCCTGGGATAAAGGATGTGAGCTGTGCCACAGCTCCAGAGCATCTTGCAGCTGAACAATGAGAAATATTTTGTAACATGTATAAAATCACAGAACTGTTTAGGTTGGAAAAGGATCATTGAGTCCAAATACTGCCCCAGCACTTTCAAGGTCACCATGATCCATGTGTCCAAGTGCCACATCTGCATGGCTTTTAAACCTCTCCAGGAATGGGGACCCCACCACTGCCCTAGGCAGCCTGTGCCAGGGCTGGAAAACCTTTTCAGGGAAAAAATTTTCCCCAGTTTCCAACCTGAGCCTCCTCTGGCCCAGCCTGAGGCCGTTCCCTCTCCTCCTGCCCCTGTTCCCTGGGAGCAGAGCCCGACCCCCCCTGCTGCTCCCTCCTGTCAGGGAGTTGTGCAGAGCCACAAGGTCCCCCCTGAGCCTCCTTTTCTCCAGGCTGAGCCCCTTTCCCAGCTCCCTCAGCTGCTCCTGGGGCTCCAGCCCCTTCCCCAGCTCCCTTCCCTGCCCTGGACAGGCTCCAGCCGCTCCAGGGCTCTCTTGTCCTGAGGGGCCCAGAGCTGTCCCCAGCCCTGGAGGTGCCCCAGCAGTGCCAGCACCGGGGACATTACAGAACACACAATAACTCCTCAGCCTGTGGTGCTGCCCTGCCCAGACCATGCCAGTTTCAGCCGCGGTGGGATCCCTGGGGCTGGGGATTCCCTGCCACTTCTTCTTCTTCCTTGTTCTCCTCCTCGTCCTCCTTTTCCTGCCACCCTTCACCCTCAGCAGCCCCACCCACTGCCACCTCCAGGTTGCCACACCCTGTGTCCACTCTGTTCCATGACATCCTTTTTCACCAGGGCCACCCCCCTTCCTCAGTTTACCCAGGTATGACTGTGCTTACCAACAGTTTATTACCTCTCTGTGTTATTACTCTAGGGCAGGTCAGCCACTGGCAGTCAGAAGGTGCACAGTTACTCCCCTCCCAGACTCCAAAGGGCACCTACTGCTAAGCAGAACTAATTTTTTTTATTTGCAGTTAACACGTAATCCATGGTCTATCTGAAAACTAAGCCGAAAATCAGCTAGGAAGGAGGAAAACATAGAACCAAACTAATTTCTATCTCCCTACCCCTGAAAAAAGTGAAGAAAGTCTGTCATTAGATGACATGGTGCTAAAGGAATGCTGTAATGTACAGAAATCCCATGCCATTATATGTGCCCCTGAGGGCAGTGTGGATTTCTGTTCCAGCATCTGCCAAGGCACTTCATCTCTGCTCACCAGGCTGGATAGGAAAAACTCAATGCCTCATACACGGTTTGACACTGATTGGAAATGTTAATTTCACTATTGACACTTGCCTGGCTGGACCACACATTAGATGGCATTCACCTCACATAAATTTTGACAGAAGAAAGCTAGATTCCTGGTCTAATATTGTTTAATATCTCCTAAGGGTCTCTGAAAGGAGAAAAATCCCTTCAGAGTACAATTCCTTCTCCTGGACACCCATTGCAGTGTGGGTGACACACCCGTGGTGGAACGCTGCCCACCCCCAGGGGATGCCCAGGGAGCTGGGTGGTCCAGGTGGGACACGGGGTGAGGCACGGGTGAGTGATGCACGACAGCTCAGACAGGTTTGTTTTGGGGATCGCTGCTGTGGGACCCAACAAACGATTGCATCCTGGGAGGTCTGCAGCTGCACAGGGGAGATGGTGCCACTGCCCAGCTGGGAGCAGCTGTTTTCATGAAGTCAAAATGGTTTTGGTTGGAAAGGACCTTGATGATCATCCCATTCCAGCCCCTGTCATGGACCTTGAAAATTATCGCATTCCACCCCCTACTGTGGGTTGGGACATCTTCCACCAGACCAGGTTGCTCCAACTGCTGTCCAATCTGGCCTTGGACACTGCCAGGGATCCAGGAACAGCCACAGCTGCTCTAGGCAACCAGTGCCAGGGTCTCACCACCCTCATAGCCATGAATTCCTTCCCAATATCCCATCTAGCCCTGCCTTCTGGCAGTGGGAAGCCACTCCCTGTGTCCTGTCCCTCCATGCCTTGTCCCCAGTCCCTCTCCAGCTCTCCTGGAGCTCCTTTAGGCCCTGGCAGGGGCTCTGAGCTCTCCCTGGAGCCTTCTCTTGTCCAGGGGAACACCCCCAGCTGTCCCAGCCTGGCTCCAGAGCAGAGGGGCTCCAGGCCTGGGAGCATCTCCGTGGCCTCCTCTGGACTGGCTGCAGCAGCTCCAGGTCCTTGTGCTGTTGGAGCCCAGGGCTGGGGCAGCTCTGCAGGTGGGGTCTCAGCTGAGCGGGGCAGAGGGGCAGAATCCCCCCTCCCCTGCTGCCCACTGTATGTAATTTGGCTGTACCCAGCCCATATTCCTGGCCACAGCTGCCACTGAATGTCTGCAGGCAGTCACAAAGCAGTCATGTCCCTAAAAGAGTGAACGCATGACCCCATTTGATAGAACACAAACAATGATGTGCTATTTCACCATCTAATCCTTCTGAGCTCCGATCCCCTGGGAGCTGAAGAAGTTGGGATGTCCTCTTACAAAGGCCTGTGTCCTATTGCCATCTCCCTCTGGGTGGATGCAAGTCCCAGGAATCTTGACTCTTTGTCTCCCTGACAACTCATTTACTTGCAGTGGCAGAGGTATTGCAAAAGGCCTGTATTTTTCTTTCTTTCTGGTTCAAGGGTTTTGTTGATAGAAATAGGGGAGACTGTGAGTCCTGGAGGTTGAAGGGACTGAGCTGTGGAGGGAAGGTGAAGAACAGCAGAAATACAACTACAGTCAATGCTCAAACACCAGAAACCTTGAGAGACCTGTTTCCTTCTTTCTCCAGATTTGGGTGCCAAAGTTTCCCACCTGGAAGCAATTTCCTTTGCCCCACTGTCTTTCATGTCTGCCTGTTCCCTCTCTACGACCATGCCCATTATTTGTCTGGAGATAAACCTTTCAGTCCCACTTAGGTGGCCAGGTGAGCCATCATGGTTTTGTCCTGGCAAGCATCAATGGGAGTCACCAGCCCCATGTCTGATCTGCAGAGACTATTACAAAAGCTTTTGAAACCCTTTATGCTTCCCCATTGCTTCCTCTTCCCGATTTCCACTTCCCTCTTGCTGCAGTTAATTGAGATTTCCTCACTGAGAGCTGAACTTTCCAAACCAACCCATCCTTAATATTTAAATTTCTGTGCTGCAGGTAGCAGGGAGCTCCATATGGCACTGAGTAACCTACACCTCTCGACCCATGGCACAGCCTGACACGGCAGGTGTAGAGGTGAGGTTGAATACTGGTGCCCCAAGGACGCAAGAGGCAGGATTGCCCTTGAGTGCAAAATAACTTGCGTCAGCCAGAACACCCAGTGCTTCAGGCTCAGAGCTACAGAGTCATTAATAAACACAGATAGAGAGAGAGACAGAGAGAGTCTAGAAAAATCATAGAAAATCATCTGCATTATAACTCGTCATCATATGCGTTATAACCCTTGCACAAACTCTTGTATATGAAATAGTCCCCCAACAGCCTCCTTGGGAAATAAAGTGTTGCCCACTGGAACAAAAACATTCAATGAGAAGGTCATTTTTGTGAATGAGGCTTTGGAAATAAAAAGGTATTTTTCCATCATGAGTATAGTACACTGAAGAACACACAGAGAGGGCAATAAAAACCAAACTAAATTATATTGATATGTGCTTGATAATAGTACAGGACCAGGTTTACACTTTTGTACATACATACCTAAGTGAAGTGTCCCTTCTTTGTAGTTCCCCAACAACTCTTCTTGAGCCAGCAATTGTAAAATGATATTTCTATATTTACTTAAGCATCTATTTAAAGAGGAACCCCACAATTACTCACCACACAGATAAATGACACTGTTTGGCTGTGTTTATTTAGTTTCTATTAGTGATTGGCAAAAAGTCTATTGTGGCTTCAAAGCAGATATAGGTGAATGACCTGTTGATCATAAAATAAAAGTATGATGATCCCTTTCAGGCCTTGTGGAAAACAGCATGTAAAGGAGACACATGTCATTATCTCATCCTGCCACTTTGTGATATAATATAAAATCCAGTCATTCTGGTAGGTTTGGCCCAAAAGAAGATATATATACAGCGTTGGCAGTCTATGGTATAGAACAATGAGAGCAATTCAAGATAAGCTGTTATCTTCAAAACATGAGTTCATTTGCCACTGTAGGTGAGACATCTTTCTACAAGTCCTCTGTCAGTGATGATGGACAAAATATGAGCCATCAGAATGTTAATCTCAAATTGTTGGCTTGCTGTTACCTGGTGGTGCATGGTTCATCCTCTGGGAACTCAAGCACAGGCTGTCCTTTGCTTAGCTTCACTCATCCAGAGCTTGGTCATGGAGCGATGTGGATGACACAGAGCAGCATCTGGACTGTGATCAAAGATCATATAAAAATTTACTATTTGCCATTGTGTATTTCACTGCCCTGAGTAATTCTGCTCATGGAGACCTTGCAGAGTGCCTGATTTGCCTTTTTTTGGTTTGGTCGTTGGGGCAAACACTTGTCAAGTCTGGCTGCAGGTGAATAGTTCTTAATTAATACCTCTTCACCAGGTTTAGCCTTCCAGGTGAGGTTGGTTAGGGCAGAAATTGGTGTTGTCTATGCTCAGAGGAGTTAGCAACAGTATAGTACCATGGCACTGAGACACTCCTTGCTTGGGAAATACATCTGTTACTGACTTCTGAACTCTTCCATGTGTGTAGTTCAAACCCCTCTCCCAAGTGGCATGAGCTAGAAGAGCAGGAGGACCTGTCTGTGTTGGTAATCAAAATTCACACTACTAGGAGGATATTTTTGCTAATACTTACCACTCCTGCCAGTCAAACCTCAAGCCTGACCAACTGATCATTTCCTTTTACTTTCAAGGTATTGGTCCATGGCCCTCTGTTTTCATGCCCACACACCTGAATGCTGAGCCATTCATGGAGCAGGAACTGCTGCCTCTTAAGGAAGATGAAATCCTCCAGCATTGTGAGGGTGCTAACACTGATGGATCATAAATAACACCAATTATGATTTTCCTGTGAGCTTTCAAAACTTTA
The DNA here is from genome assembly GCA_013397795.1 of Orthonyx spaldingii. NCBI lineage: Eukaryota > Metazoa > Chordata > Aves > Passeriformes > Orthonychidae > Orthonyx > Orthonyx spaldingii. Next base: position 789,006 of record VZTJ01006363.1, on the reverse strand, counting down.
TGAGTGAGATGAAGACAGAAGCAGAGCACTGAGTTGTCTGTTTCTCATGCTGTAGTCCCACACTTTGTGGAATGCTGTGCAAACCTAGTATACACAGTCAAAGCTAGAGTCCAGTGGGATGATTTAAAATGAGGTGCCAAAATAACCTAAAGTTTTTTTAATATGCCTGGAAACAAGACCTGCTCCTGTAGGATGTAGAGGATCCTCAATTATTACTGATATCAGGGAGAGCTTGAAAGCATTTACAAATTTTTTTGTGGCTAGAACACCTTTAAAGATAGAGGTGTCCTTGTCTGGACAATTGGGTTTCGTCTGTGCAACACCACAAGCACCTTGTTTTCCTCATGGTGACCTTGCTGGAAGATGGGCAATCATGGGCCAGCCATGAGCAAAGTGAACAACAAAGGGGAGAGATCTTGGGGAGAAAGTCCAGGGAAGAAAGAGGGGAGACACGTGTCTGCAGCCCAGTTACTGTCCCAGTGCATCCCTCGTGCATAGGACTTGGACTTAAGGACTTTAAAGAAACAATAACTGATCAAAAATCTTTTCAGGAGGTCATACATGATTGTAGGATTTGCACAACAAACTTTTCTGCACTTCCTTGTGGGCGAGTTTGTCTCTTCAGGACAAGGTGACCCCAGGAGCTTTTCTGGCCCAGACTCCCAGTCTAGACTGTAGGATATTTTTATTTTAAATTGGGAAACATGCCTCTGTATCACGCTGGTACTTCTGTTAATTTTTACCCCAGATCTGTGGTTTCTTTCCTCTGAAGTGTTGTATGCTATTAAAAACACACACACATATATATTAATGTATATAATACTGCTGTCAGTCATGATATATCTTTTCCTTATACTCACCAAAATACTTCTTGTAGACCCTGGCTTTGCTGAAGGCCATTATTCTCCAGTTGAAACTTATTGACGTTGAACAGTTAGATGCTGGATGAAATTCATTGTTTATCCTTGCCTTTTGATGATGCTGCTGTCTGAAGGTTATCTGCTACAGTGATTTCATAATCCTTTTGAGTCTCTTTCATATCTTCAAAAGGCAGGAAATAGGGGTTTTTAGCTATTCAAGAGCCACTCGTCTGCAGGTAAAGAATTTAACAGCTTGTGGGAGTGCTACTTACTGCCAGCAATAAAGTGATTGATCTTTCCTGGAACTGAAAAAATGATTCCTAGAAGTGACATTGTGAAAAGCAAAAACTGAGATATTTTCTTTCACTTGTCTACTAGGAACACTTAATACAAGAAAATAAATACTTAGTATTGAAAGGTGACCTGTCTCCTTGCATTTCCATGGCAGAATTCAATTGTTAACTTTTTAGGGGCGTTGATGGTTATATTTGCTTTAAGGTTTGGAATAGAAAAGGAACAGCTTGCTCAAGGACTTTCCAATTTAGCTGTTTTTAGTAGGAAAAGAGACATGTTTAGAGTTAACTTCATTTTCTTTTTTGGGGACAGGAGGATTTATGAGCAAAACCCGAATTGCATATACTATTGTATGACATACATATCCAGATGGTTAGGCTGGCTTATCTTTATTCCAGGATTTGTATGTACCGAGCCCCAGTACATGATTTTGGCATGTATCTCACTATTTTTTCATTCAGATTTACCTGATGAGCCCTTCTTGAGTAAGCACTGATAGCTGTTCATCTCGGGCTGCAGGAGCTGTGCTGTTTTAACTCAAGGCCATGGTGCTGCCTTGTCGTCCCAGGCACAAAAAAACGGGCAAAAAAACCGAGTTAGAGTGTTGCAAAATACTCACATGAAACAATATCCATAGTCTTGCCTGAGCAGAAACATGGCTTTGAGCAACCCGGTCTAGAGGAAAGTGTCCTGGCCCATGGCAGTGGGTCAGAACTAGAAGATATTAAAGTCCCTTTCTACCCAGACCAGTGCGGAACTCAAATTATCACACAGAACACTTGACTAAGTTGCTTGATGGGCTTCCACTCTCCCACAGTAGAATGTTTTGGATTCCGGGTTGATTTTGTCTGGCAAATGACTACTCAATCTCCCATCTTCCCACACTTCAGAAAAATAAATAAATACCTTTTGTAGGTCACAAACCTCTTTATGACTAAACATGTCTACCTACCATACATGGAATATGGCCTTTCTCTCAAGAAGAAATTTTTGAGGGTGGGAGATCACTGGGAGGGGATTTTTTCCCAGGAGAGCTTCCTAGCACACTGTCCTTGAAGATCAGGGCTCCTGAAACTGTTTCCTGTGGATAATCCCCCAGGGAGATGGGCAACAGATTAGCTGACTTCACGAACTTCTGTCCAAGCCTCATTTCTCGTTTAGTTTCCTAACAGGAAATGAGACACCTATTATCTTGGTCTGATGCTCTCATTGGCATGAAAATTATGATGTGAAAATATTTACCAAAGCTTTCCTTTTGCCTAAAACAAATAAAAAAGGAAATTGCACAGAATGACAGAATGGTTTGGGTTGGAACTTAAAGCTCATCCAGTCCCATTCCCTGCCATGGACAGGGACACCTTCCACTATCCCAGGTTGCTCCAAGCCCCGTCCAACCTTGGACACTTCCAGGTATCCAGGGACAGCCACAGCTGCTCTGGGATAGAGAGACCTGTGAGGGTCTCATCACCCTCACCACCCCCACAGGGAACAATTCCTTCCCAATATCCCATCTAACCCTGCCCTCTGGAAGTGGGAAGCCATTCCCTGTGTCCTGTCCCTTCAGCCCTTGTCCCCAGTCCCTCTCCAGCTCTCCTGGAGCCCCTTGAGGCCCTGGCAGGGGCTCTGAGCTCTCCCCGGAGCCATCTCTTGTCCAGGTGAACCCCCCCAGCTGTCCCAGCCTGGCTCCAGAGCAGAGGGGCTCCAGGTCTGGGAGCATGTCAGTGGCCCTGTATTTCTGTTGTTCTTCTTGCTGGCTATTTGTTTTGGGATGTGCAGTCTTCATTTGCTGCCAATTCCCAATGTGTCCCAGGTCCTGTCAATGGTTTGGAATGATGCCAGGGAAGAGCCCCTAACAGGAGACCTGCAGGTACAGGACTCACTGGCACAGCTTTTTCTAGCAATTGTCCAGCACCTGCTGCTTCCTGCATGGAAGTGTGGGGATTATCTGTGCATATAAATGTTTATTTTAGCAAGTATGGCTAGGTGATACTTTTGTAGTGGTAGTAGCAATAGTTTCATGTGAAAGCCTATAGTTCATCAGCCTTTTCAGCCATGTATCTTATCTCGGAAATGTAAGAGCCTGCCAGGGGATATTGTACAATGTTGCCCTCATTGCCCAGCGCTTAATCTAAACTCTATTTATTTACTTTAGTAACTAGAGGAAGCAAATAACCTCCGCCTGTCTCACTTCAAGTAACAGCAGTAGTGCTGTGTGACTAAGTATCACTCTCTTTGGACACCTTTTATCCTTCTTAAAAACAAAATCATTTAAAAAAAAGGCAACCAAAAAAAGCCCCATACAAAAACCAGAACAAAAGCAAAAATTTACAGCCCCAGGCAATGCATTAAGTGAGGCTCTCCAGCCTGACCTATCCAGGTACCTGGCATGGTGGAGGGCTGTCAGAAAGTTCTTCAGCAACCAAAACAAAATGTCAAAGTCCTTACAAAAGCGTCTTCTTCCAAACCATTAGCACTGCTTGCTTTACATACAGCGAAACTGAAGAGTTAGTCTCTCCTTCAGTGTTTATTTTTGCTGGTATAATTAGCTGATTTTTCAGCCAGTAATATTGCTTAGTAGTGACTTCCTTTAAAAAAAATTGTTTTAGGCTGTGCAGATCTTCTTGGCTTTGTGTGCATACAATGACTTGAACTGGTAGGACCCCAATGTACTAAGGCTGTGCTGCTAATTAATTCTTGGCTGCAGAAGTCCTGATAAGAGTAAACAAAGAGTGAAATTAGCTCAGGAGAAGACACAGGAATTTGCAGGCAAACCCACATCCTTCCATGATATCATTGGGAATCCGCCCGTACTCCACCCATATATTTGACTGAGCCCTGGCCGCAGGCAAGAGAGCTGATTTTTGGGAGGGTGAGTTGTGGATCCTAGAGAGACTCAGTGTAATTTACAGCCTGAAAGGATTTTATTCCCATTAGCTTGAAGAGCAAGATAATTTATGTTTACTTTCACATGGCAAAGCCAAAGTCTGAGCCCCCACACCCACACCGGTCATCTCTGCACCACCCAGCAAAACCCCTTGAAGCCCTTGATCCTGTGAGATGGCTGCTGAGATGCACAAAATGTTGCTCCTGTGCTGTTTCAGAGGCTGCTTGTCCAAAAATCTCTGTGCATGCTCTGGGGAGGATTTTAACAGCAGACGGGAGGTGTTGTCAGGCTCCTGCTGATAGCAATCCTGGGCTGAGCAGAGCAGAGGCAGCTGCCTGAAAGGTGCTTGAAATGATGCTCACTGAGGATGCTCCCCCAAATCCAGCACACCTGGTAGAATGGGTAATACTTCCCCAGGACACTTCAGTGCTAAACTGCTGCCAAAATGATGATTTCTTTTTTTCCTTTTTATTTCCAAGGGAGGACTGCAGTGAGGAGATGGTGAGAGCATCACGGTGCTGACGTGTGTTGCCATGACATTGAAATTATTGCTGTTACTTTCTCTGAGATAAATTAGTTCTTTCAGAATTAAGTGACCAATTTGCCAACACTCAACTGCAGGAGGAAAGGAATTTTCTGTATTTCAGTGAATAGATACATTATACCTACACTTTTATAATAGAAGCTAAGTGTTTTTGCTCTTCCCACTGTTTGCTAACACCTTGCACTTTGCATTTGGAAACTGTGAGACTGATGATAGAACATAACAAATTGCAATCTTGAAATTTTCTGTAAAGTAAGAGGGGAGCAGGAGAATATAAAGGTGCAAGGTGGCAAAATTATGTCTAGACTGGCTACTTTGAAAAACAAATCCAGTTCCCTCTGGATGGTTTCCTCTGTGGTTTAAGCTACAGCTCTTTGACTCAGTGGACACCGTGGATGTTCAGATTTGCCATTTTTTACAATGTTCTTGACCACACTCTTGTCAGAGCCACCTAAGTACCAAACTGCAGGGCCCATGTTCCATTCTTTCATGTATTTTATCTTGGCAAGAACTGTTACATAAAAACCTTGCCCAGGTAATTCAAGGTAAAAAGCAATTAGCTAAAACCCAGGATCAGATAAAACTATACAATAATAAGGAGACAGAGTGAGCCCTGGCTTAGTGAGTGCTAGGAAACTTGAGTGGGTTTAATAAGCATCCTGAAGCCTGGCTGTCCACTGCAGGTCATGGTGTTCCCATGCCTGCCATGCCCAAGGTAGGATGAGATGTTTCCAGACAGTTCCTGACAGCCTGTCTAGGCAGGAGATTACCAATCTGCTGATGGAAGAGTTCTGCCCAAACCCTCCTGTTTAGAAGGGGTCCCATTCAGGTTCTGGCAGTTTTTGGCCATCTCCCCTCTTGGATCCCCTCTATATAAAAAAATCTCTGTGGTAACTGAGGCTAAAGGGAGTTCTCACTCAGGACTTTTGGCTTTTGCTGTGTAAACAAATAGCAGCAGCCCCTCAGATTTCTTAACTGTTTTACATTTATTTTGGAGTTCAACATCAAAGGGGAAAAGGGAATATATAGGGAATATATAGTTTTTCTACCTATCTTGTAGATAGAGATACTGAGGTTAAAGGGATTTAACTCGCAGGAAGACCACCCAGCCAGCCTGTGGGAGAGCTGGCAGCTGAACAAAGCCCTCTTGATTTACTAGCAAGCATCCATCCTAGAAGATGCTGATCTTCCCTCCAGAGAAGGGGATGGACCTTTAGTAACACAGTTAATTAGGGATTCCTTTTGTTTTTAATTTTAATTGGGTCATACTGCATCCCAAAGATTTTTCATAGTTTTCCTTTCAGCACCTGCTGGAGGAGGTTGGAAAATTCTGCTGGCCTTTGGTGGCCCCAGATGCCCAATGGCCTCTGCTCTGCCTCCAGCACTCTCCCCTGCCATGCACTGAGCAGCCTTCCCGTGTGAAACAGGGAGTCATTTTGCTGAGCTGTGTTTTGAAACAAGGTTTGGATGTGACCGAATGAGCACCTCGAATGTTTCCTTGAAATGCCCCCACCTCCGAGTCATTGGACTGACTTTGGAAAGCAACCAGAGCAAACAATCCCCATACTCTCAGAGAAATGGCAGCCCTGGCTCCCTGCTGGGTGGCATCAGCCCCTCATGCCTCTGCCCTGTTCCCGCACATAAGACCTTGTCCATTTGCCAAATCCAGAACTGGGTTATTATTTCCATTGCTGCATCTCTGGAGTTCACTCATTTTCCTGGAAACCTGTCCTAGATGTGTGAGGCTCCTGAATGTCTTTGGATGATGGCAGCTTTCTGTGAAACACAGCTGGGAATTGAGCCCATTGCACTCCAGTGAAAAAATCCGACAAATATGGACCTTTGCGTTAGGGCTGGAGCCCCTCTGCTCTGGAGCCAGGCTGGGACAGCTGGGGTGGTTCCCCTGGACAAGAGATGGCTCCTGGAAGAGCTCAAAGCCCCTGCCAGGGCCTCAAGGGGCTCCAGGAGAGCTGGAGAGGGACTGGGGACAAGGCATGGAGGGTCAGGACACAGGAAATGGCTTCCCACTGCCAGAAGGCAGGGCTAGATGGGATATTGGGAAGGAATTCGTGGCTGAGAGGGTGGTTTGGCCCTGGCACAGGTTGTTCAGAGCAGCTGTGGCTGTCCCTGGATCCTTGGCAGTGTCCAAGGCCTGTTTGGACGGGGCTTGGAGACACTTGAGATAGTGGAAGGTGTCCTTTCCCATGGCAGGGAATGGGACTGGATGAACTTTAAGGTCCTTTCCCACCCAATTAATTCTGATTCCGTTACTATGTGATATACCTATGTGCTTAGACCCTCCTTCCTAAGACAAAAGCTGGGTGGCTTCCCAATGTCTCAGGAAACCCCAAGGTGAGGAGAGTGACTGCACAGGAACCACAGATAAGGAGAAAACAGGGACTGGTGGCCTGAGGGGGAGGATACCTCTGCTGTTCAGAGTGGCTTGACCAGTGCATCTCTGCTTTACTAGGGAATGAACTGTAAAGACACTTTTCAGCTTTTGCTACAATACAAGCATCAGGACGTAAGAGCAGCAGACAGAGCACTAAAATGGACCTCATAATTAGACAGCAAAATATTATGTACAGCTTCTTCTTTTCTAAGAATGGCTGGCAAATAAGATCAGGCCAACCACTGTGTGTTTCTAAAACCTGCAAAGCCTTTTTCAAGTATAAAATTTGTGACTTAAGAGCAAGAGTAGGATCTTGATACTTGGTTCATACTGGATAATCTGTAAATGACAGGTTAGAACTGCCATTGAATTGGAAATCTGGCTATTGTCAGAAAAAAATTGCACTAAATACCCTATGAATTAGCTTCTGAGTCAGTTCAGCCTCTAAAGAAGCAGAAAGAATCTATTTGTGCCTATATACAACTGAAGAAAAAAACCTGTCCAGTTCTTTGGGGTAATATCCTGTGTACCCACAAATCCACCTGATGTCCTTCCAGTCCTTGGAGGGTAGGTGGGAGGTGCCAAAAGTGAGTGCGGGAAAGGTGAATACACGGTTCACTCTTTACTGTTTCATACACCAGCTAATTTGTCTTGCAGTCTTTATTGATTTGGCACCAGCCTTTTCTTTAATGGATTTCTGAAAAGTTTTGATCTTGGTTGTTTGTGTTCTGAGCTGTTCTCTGCTGCTTGCAGAGCCCCAGCTCCTGTTGGTGTAAGTGGTCTCTGCTCTGTGGGTCTCAGGAAGTCCTGGCTTGGGCCAAGGTTTGCAGCTCGTGGCCATTATGCTGCATTTGATACATTAGCATGTAAGTATGAAAAAGCTGAGCATCAATATATAATTCTTTTTTTTTTCTTGAAAGAAGTGTCTACCTATGCCATGAAATGCCTGCAACCTAAATAGCAAGCTTACAGGAAGACCCAGTGCATTACTCCTATGGCTGCTGAGAAATTGAAGTCCTTTTGCGGAGGTGATTTCCAGGTAACAGGGCAGTATTTGATGTAAGGCCTCCCATGGCTGCTTGTGAAGTGAAATTAGTTTGCTTTGCACAGTGAAAAATCACCTATCCGTCCCTGACATGACAACATGTTCTGTCCTGATTCAAAAAAGAAGTGGGAAATACTTTTTAAATTGAATGCCAGGGTATAAAGCTCATGGCAGGGCTTGGTTTTAAAGGGAAGTTCACTGGCACAGCACATATAGTAATTTTTATTATTATGTCATAACTCCACCATATTCCAGCATGTGAGGGATTTTGTTGTGCCTCCAAAGAAGACAAGGATGTCCCTATTGTCCACATGTGGCTGACTGGGGTTAAGCCGTGAAGACACAGACCCCTTAACCCATGAAAATTCAAACCACTGGCCGCAGTACATGCACCATGTATGTCACGTGACTTTCAAAAACATCAGTACACATCCCTGCCATTGGCTTGCACAATTTCGAAGTACAGAAAAATCAGTTTTTAAAGGGAGTCTCAGTGTGTTGAAAGTGTCCCTGCTCCTTGCAGGAGGGCTGGACTGGATGCGCTTTAAAGGTCCCTTCCAACTCAAGCCATGGTTCTATGATTTCAGTGTGTTCTTGTTTTCTCCTCACTGGCTGGGTTTGCAAAGGTCAGGAAAACCAGTACGTAAAGAACAATGGTAACTCTGGTAACCCACAGCAAACTCCTCCTCTTGGTGCTCTGCAAAACCCACCTTTCCCCTTCTCCTCCCTCCATCTGTCTTCACCAAATGTGCACCAAGTCTGATGCAGCCATCCAGGGACCAGAGGAGGTGGTTTAGTGATTTGCTGTGGGGCTTGGCTGACCAGGGCAGGTCCATCCCTGGACCTTACACTGCAATGTGTGATCTCTACCCCCAGCCCCAGGGCACCATCTCCTGGCACCAGCTTTCAATGAGAAAGCTGCTAATTCCACCTGATGGTACATGCTGGGGGTGGAGATCATGTCTGGGTGTCCTGCTGAGCCACAGACCAGAATATCAGTTATATTTAATTAACAGTTACTCATCAGTGCCTCAGGTACTCCTTTGGCCTCAAACCCTGCTGTGGGCAGCAAGAGCTGCAGAACCCTTTGAAGGGCCTGGCTGCCCTTAGATCTGCACACAGCCCAAGGAGGAGCTTGTCCATGGTGACAGGAGGCACAGTAGCATCACTCCAGCATTAATGGGGACCTGGCTTTGAAACACAGGCTCCAGGTGGAGATGGACTGATTCACTCTTGGAAGGGAGCAGGGATGGAAGCTTGCAGATGCAGCCTGCTCAATTCCCCTACAAATATAAACCCCTTGTCCTGGCTAATGAGATCTTGCAGAAGAACAGCTCCTCTGATGCTGGAGCACCCTTGCAGACCTTTCAAACACAATATCACTTAATCCCAACAGTTTTCCTTGTTCATATATCATAGAATCACAGACTGCTTTGGGCTGGAAGTGGCCTTAAAGCTCATCCAGTCCCACTGCCTCTGCCACAGGCAGGGACACCTTTCACTATCCCAGGGTGCTCCAAGCCCCATCCAGCCTGGCCTTGCACACTGCCAGGGATCCAGGGGCAGCCACAGCTGCTCTGAGCACCCTGTGCCACGGCCTCACCACCCTCACAGGGAACAATTTCTTCCCATTATCTATTCTAAACCTACTCTCTGGCAGTGGGAAGCCTTTCCCCCTTGTCCTATCATGCCAGGCCCTTTTAAATAGTCTGTCTCCATGTTTTTGTTGGCTCCTTCAGGCACTGCAAGGACACAGTTAGGTCACCTCGGAGCTTCCCCACTCCAGACTGAACAATCCCAACTCTCTCAGCCTTTCCTGATACCAGAGTTGCTCTATTCTTCTGATCAACTTGATGCTTCTTCTGGACTGGCTCCAGCAGCTCCATGTCCTTGTGCTGTTGGAGCCCAGAGCTGGTGGCCGCTTGGTAGGTGGGGTCTCACCTGAGCAGAGGGGCAGAGGGGCAGAATCCCCTCAGAGCACATGGGCAGGTGGATAGGGTCAGCCCAGTACCTTCCCCTGGAGGCTTTGGGTTCACAGGCAACACGAGTTCAGCAGCCCTGTTCCCCACCAACTTGTTTGAATAACGTATGGGCTGAAAACCTGGAACATTTGTTCTGGTGAATATTAACGTTGATCCCTGGGTGCTGATGTTTATCTGACCAGGCCGTTTAAATAATTGGAAAGTACATCCATGAGTTCAAAGCCATCAGCTAAGCTGTTGCCTTCCCCTGCCCTTATCCGTGTGCGTGTCAGGCAGGGCAAGCTCTGTCAGCCTGATGTTTTGTGTTTGGGCAGCTTCAAAGGCCTCTGCGAATGCACACGAGGTGCCTGCCTGCACAAAACACCCCTGCCCGCACAAAAATGAGCAGGAAAGAGTTGTATAAAACTGGTTTCTTTTCTTTTTTTTTTTTCTTTTTCTTTTTCTTCTTTTTTTTTAATTGCCCTTTCCTTAACAAGCAGTGATGGGCCGCATGCAAATCTTGCCTTCCCTTTTTACTCCCTACAGCCATGTGGTTGTTGCAACCATACTGATAATTTAAACAACTCGTGCTTCAGGCAGGTCCCTGATGGCAAAAAATTAATATTTTAATTAAAGTGGTTCCGACAGAGTCTCTCTCCCTCACTCCTCAGATGCCGGTTTTACAAAGGACATTTGTTTATAAGGCTCAGCTGGATTTTTCTTAAGAAGTTCCCTAAGCATTTCAGTTGCCATCTGTGCACCTTTGTTGTTCAAGTGCATTAGCAGAACTTCCCCAGTTCCATCTAAACTGACAAATTCATCCAGTCCCCACTTGATATCACCACAAAACAGCTGTTTGTGAAGTTGTTTAATCTCCATTAGGACACTGTGGTTAAAAGCCAAGCTTGCATCCATATGAAAACATGGCACAAGCAGGATGCTCTGTCTCTGCAGGACTTTCCAGGCCAGGGGTGTCTGAGGCTGTTCAGAGCTGGATATTTAACATTTCCGTGAAAACCAGGCTGCCTGTGTGTCTCCCTGGAAACCTTGTGCTGCCTAAGGGGACGATCTGCTTTCCTTGGTGTTTTGCACCCACAGGTTATTTTTTTCTTCCCCACACAAAATTCATTTTGGGAGATGCAGAGATCACTGTGGTGGGGTACCTGAGGCAGAAGTTTGGAATCAGGCCAGTGTTTATTCAAGGAAATATGTTCTGTGAAAGCCTTTCTCTTAATCACCTCTAGTGATTCTGAAGGGATCTATGTAGCTCCTTGTTTTGTCTACAGGCAACGAGATGTGGATGGTTAGACTCTCTTTAAATTACATCTGATAGAGAAATGGAATCTAGATTATTTTTAAATCTCCTTATTTCCCTTCTACATCTTCCAATCCATCTTTCTCTGTGACAGCTGGGGTGAAATGCCCATCACAGAAGTTCCTCTCCAAGGTTAATTACAGGGAAGATAAATTATTTTCTCTAACATTTATGTGGTAGAAAAAGTAAAAACTACTTTTCTAGTTCATTCCTTGACAATTTTTCGTCAAACAAATAAACTGGACATGAAGTTTCAGGCTTGCTCAGTGTTAGTGTCTCAGTCCTCTCTCCAAGTGCAATGCTGTTGGGATCACAGCCAGGAATCAGTCTTTTAAGTGACCTGATGCTTTAGGAGAACAATTTCTCCTTGCAACACAGCTGGGTTTGTCTTTGTGTTCTGGCCCTACCAAAGAGAACAGCATTTTCATCACCAGCCTCGAAGGATTCATTGATCTCGAAGGATTCAGGTTTCCAGCTCCTGTATTTTGATAAACATTAGATTTTGGCTGGGCTGTTCCTAACAGCCCTTCAATTTAAGGAAGTCAGCTTCAGCCACCAACTACAGCTGTCTCCCCTTGGAAAAATTCATCTTTCCCAAGCCATGTATCCCACAAAGAAAGGGCAAGGAAGCAGCTGCAGGGTGCTGTCAGCCAGGAAAGCAGTGAGCAACCCAAATTTTCTGTGTCTGTGTCCCCTGTGCCCACCAGGAGTGATGAAGATGAAGCAAAGAGGAAGAACCAGTCTCTCTTCTCAGGATGGCACGGTGGGATGCAATATAATAAATAAGATAATCCTATAGGGCCAAAAGGTGCATGGTTTGGCTGGGACTCGTCTCTCCTAATTTTATCTAAAAATTAAAGCCCCGGACTGAAGTGATTGCTCACAACTTAAATTGCAGCTGGGACAAGGCCCACACAGTCATGGACATTCACATCCAGAACCATCCCTGTCCCTCCAGCCCTTGTCCCCAGTCCCTCTCCAGCTCTCCTGGAGCCCCTTGAGGCCCTGGCAGGGGCTCTGAGCTCTCCCTGGAGCCTTCTCTTGTCCAGGGGAACACCCCCAGCTGTTCCAGCCTGGCTCCGGAGTAGAGGGGCTCCAGGCCTGGGAGCATCTCCGTGGTCTCCTCTGGACTGGCTCCAGCCACTCCTTGTCTTTCCCATGCTGAGTTATTTCTCATGTCAACTCTCCATAATTAACGGGGCCCCACCGCTGCGGTGGCTGCGAGGGGCTGTCCTCACTCAAACCCCGCAGCAGCAGGGCAGCTCCACTGACAGCAAGGGGAAGGACCTTACTCTGCTGCCTCCTCTAAGGATTTTTTGGGTTTTTTCCCCCACAAGTGCATTACTGAGACTCCTTCTCCTCACACCACACACATTACAGCACCTGGCCCAACGTCAGAGAGAGCCATGAGAGAGAGCAGGAGCCTGGGGCAGGTGGGGAGCCATCCATGGGATCCTGAAGCTGGGCTCCAGGCATTAATGCTGTCAAATTACAGCTGTGGGGAGCAGATTAATGCACACTGTTCCCCACTGGAGGAGGTACCATGCTGATCCACGCAGCACTGGGCAGCCACAAATGCTGCCACCTGGGTCTGCCTGGGGAGAAAATCACAGACACAGCTTTGGGATGGGTTGGTATGATCTGAGGGAAGCAACAAAAAGCATGATGGAGTGTGGTGTCTTCTGGGTGCAGAGATGGGGATGCCCCCTGCCAGTGGGCAAAATACAAAGCTTTAAATAATATTTGTTGTCCCAGTGGTAGCTTTTCAACAAGAAATTACATTTACATGCACGAACACACTTCATGAAGGGTGAAAGAGAGGAAAATGAAGCAGCTCAGTTCTGGTTCCCTCCTGCAAGGTCTGGATGGGGGAATCCTGTCTGTCACCTTTCTGCTGGGGCACTGAAGGCTGGACCTTGCACAGCAGCAGCTTTGTGAAATCCCACCTCTAGGGAGAAGGGAGCACCCAGTATTTGCAGCTACTCATGATCAAAGGAAAGACAAAAGTCAGAGGGTCTGCAAAAGCTTACAAAGTTTTATTAGTCAATTACACACTTGTGGAAATTGGTGTGTTAGTCCCTAATACCCCAATGTGGGTATTTGGATAACGGGGTAGGATCACAAGGAAAAGAGAGATTAACTGTAGAGGGGGAGAGAGAAAGGAAGGAAAAGGCAGAATGAGAAATCCCCAGTACTGGCTCCAGCACTGATCCATCCAGTTGATGAGATGTCCTGGGAGTGCCATCCAGGCTTCATGGGTGCACCTTTTATAGAGAAGGTTCCTCACTTGGAGAGAAGTTTCTCACTTCTTGTGCAAATCAGTTCTCATGCATAGCCCATTCTTTTGCACCTTTCTGGAAATGGCTGAGAGGCTTCAGACATCTTGGGTGGTCTTGTCCCCTCTACAGTCACAGATTCACAGGATCCATGATATTGGAAAAGACCTCCAAGACCATCAAGTCCAGTCTGTGACAGATCCCCACTTTGTCACCAACCCTGAGCACTGAGTGCCACATCCAGTCATTCCTTGGAAGTCTCCAGGGATGGGGACTCCAAACCTCCCTGTGCAGTTCATTCCAAGGTCTGACCACCCTTTCCATGGAGGAATTTCTCCTCAATATCCAACTTGAGCTTTCCCTGTCATAGACTGAGGCCGTTCCCTCTCCTCCTGCCCCTGTTCCCTGGGAGCAGAGCCTGACCCCCCCCCAGCTGCCCCCTCCTGTCAGGGAGTTGTGCAGAGCCACAAGGTCCCCCCTGAGCCTCCTTTTCTCCAGGCTGAGCCCCTTTCCCAGCTCCCTCAGCTGCTCCTGCGGCTCCAGCCCCTCCCCCGCTCCCCTCCCTNTGTCCTGAGGGGCCCAGAGCTGTCCCCAGCACTGGAGGTGCCCCAGCAGTGCCAGCACAGGGGATGGGCCCTGCCCTGGGGCTGTGGCCTCCCCATGGCTGGTACAGCCCAGAGTCCATCGGCCTCTTGCCCACCTGGGCACACCTGGGCTCATGTCCAGCTGCTGTCATCAGCATTCCCAGGGCTTTTCCCAGCTTTCCAGCCCCTCTGAACCCACCCTAGAGCTGCAGAGGGTTGGGGTGACCCCAATCCTGAGTCCTGGGGAACCCCATCAGTGCCCAGCCCCAGCTGGATGTGGCCCCATCTGCCACCACTCTCTGGACCTGGCCATCAGCCACTTCTGAGCCCAGCTAAGAGTGAACCTGTGCAAGCCATGGGCTGCAGCTTTGCCAGGAGAAGGATGTGGGAGACGGTGTCAAAAGTTTGCTTTGACATGGACAAAGTCCGTGGCCATTTCTTGACCTCATCCCTGTGCTGAGATGGGTTTTGCTTTGCTCCAGGAGCCAGAACCAGATTTGCCCCAGAAAAGTACTGCCCTACCTCTGTCTGGCACCATCTCCAGCCACATCCTGGTCTTCCTCATGTGTGTTCTCACCAGCAATCCTTGGCTGTTATTCCCAACAACCCTTGGCTGGCTCCATGGCCATTTAGATATCAGTGTTTGGGACATGCACATTATCCCCTCACCTACTGGGCTTCTCCAAGCTACTGCAGGCAGCAATTGAGCACCAAACAGAAATTTGAGGTTTGCAATGAGAAATTATGGGGAGACCCAAAACCCCAGCAAAAATAATGTCCCCAGCTGGCCAGGCACCATTGTGGTGCTCCAAACGTCTGGGCAGGGGGTGGGATTGTTCAAAAATAATGAGAGGACATTTGCTTCCCTTGCAGCAAGCATTGGTCAGGCTTAAGGGCATTGCTCAAGGGGAGTGTTGACAACAAAATATGATTATTCGGTATTTTTGTGTCATTTTACATTTTCAAGATGCCTTTCGGGCACTAAACAGACATTAAACATAAGCTAATCTTTTGTTATAGCTCCTCTGCAGCAGTGAGATGGGATTAGGGCTCAAATTGGGTAGGTATTGAAAAAAAAAGAAAAGGAATTAATTAAAAATATTCAAGTGCTTTTAACGAATTTAAAAGGGTTCATACCATGGTCCATGTGTTATGGACAATAATGAGCACTCATACACTTCACATCAGGCTTGTAAAGAACATCCTGGGCAACGCTGAGTCAGTGCAATTCAAACCTAGTCAAAGGGGTGGCAAAATCACAGAAACCCAGAATAGACTGGGTTGAAAGGGAACTTAAAACTCCTCTCATTCCAGACTCCTGAGATCTTGATTCACCATCTGCAATGTGGGGATGAAAGGACTTGCACAGCAGACAGAGATGTTGGAAAACACCCAGATCCAGTAATGAGGATTATACACAGGCCCTCTCTAATGAATGATGCAGGTTAATTGCACCTCTTCAGTTGAAGATTGGAGGGTTTTGTGTCCTTAGTGGGTTATTGTGTAGATGGGATTGGGTAGGTGAGTGGTCAGGAGCACCTGTGTGTGATCCCAGAGGGTGCAGCTGCAGGGTGGTCACTCTACAGGGCAGCTTTCCCGTGAGATAATTCCTGTTGTCCACGGGAATGATCCAGTTTCACTGTCTCTCTGAACCACATGGCAGCTGGAGCACTTCTGACAGGAGGGGGAGGTTGTCCCTCCCAGCAGCCCTGGGAAGGTTCTCAGCAGCTTTGGGAAGCTGTTGTTTCTTCAGTGACTAATGGTTCAAGGAACCTGACTTTTGGGTTCAGTGTTTTCGAACCAGGAGTCAGAGGCCCTGAGTAACTTTCCCAAGCCAGAGACTGACCCTGCATTGCCACAAAGCTGGACCACAGAAGGGCTTTTGAGGCCGGAGCCAGCATCACCGAGGGTGAAGTAACTTGTCTGACATGACATGGACATTGGCGGTGATGCCGGGAGCTGACTCAGGAGATCTGGGTACAGAGCCCAGCCCCTGAACCGCAGCCCTCTCCTTGCTCTGACCCCTTCCACAGTGTGGCTGTGACGGAGGATCCAGGCAGATGCTCTGGGAAGCAGAGCAGTACAGGGCTACTCCTGGTGACCACAAAAACGATGGTCACCACTGACCCAAGGACAGAACGGAGTGGTGCTTCTCTGCACCACGGGGCTGCTCAGTGTCCTCAGACCTGCAGCAGACCTTGCCAGGGGTTAGGGCATCACTTGCAAGGGGGTTAGGTTGACCCTCATGGTTCCTCATGTTACAGCACCCCAGCCCATCGCTCGGTGTCCCTGCCTGGCTGGGAGGTGCTGGTCCCCCCATGAAGGGGATGGAGGGAGAGCTGCACACTCCATAATCCCCAGCCAGGAGGCTGCCAAGAGGAAATGCACTTCCCGTAAAGTAGGCACTGTTACCGACTTGTTTGCTGGAATTGCTTGAGTGGTAATTATGCTCCCTTAATATTGACATATTTAAATAGTTTCCAAGCATAATAGGAGTCCTGTCCCGCTCCTTCCACCTCCTTTTCCAAATTTCTGTGGTGAGCTTTCACTTTGAACAAGAGATTATCTGGAGGGGCGTGACTTGCCCACATCTTGTTTACTGAGCAGCAGTCCAGATGTTCTGCTCTCTCTCGCGGTGCATTTGGTGCACTCGGTGCCTGGTGCGCTGCCCCATGAAGGAGGCACAGAGGTCTGTCATGCAGAAAAGGAGGTCTCTATCTCCATTGTGCTTCTTCACGTGTGAGTGTGCTGGCTGTGACCCCCGGCTCACGCCGGGATGCTGATGGGGTGACGCGCAGTAGCATCAGCGTCAGTCACACATTTGTGTTTCATTCATTATGTTCTGAAACATTCTGTCCTGAGCAGAGAGGCCAAAAAAAGGCCATTCCCTTCTTACGTTGCTCCATGCGTGGGCCACTCTCATGAATGCTGCAAAAGAAGGATTCATTTTCCCAGGAAAACAAGTCATGCTAGAAGCATGGTGGAAATCTGGGCTACTCAATGCCCTGAGTGCTCCCCTGGGTTCCTCTCTCTGCCTGGCAGCCCATGCACAAATTTATCTTGGGCAGACCCCCAAATCTGATACCTTTCCTCCCCATAATAAATTTCCTTTTCTCCCCCATTGCATTGCTGTAGTTGTTGGTCCCTATCTCCCTCTGGGAATCCATCCTAAGCAAAGTCCAGGAATGGTTTATACAGGCTCCTTCTCCTCCCAGTTCTGGGAGCCTCTGAGTAGTCTGATCTTTGCAAACATCTCCCTGGGTTTTCCTCTCCACCCTGAGGAAGATTCTTCATAGAACCACAGAATCCCAGAATGGTTGGGGTTGGAAGAGATTTTAAAGCCCATCCAGTCCCAACTCCTGCCATGGGCAGGGACACCTTCCACTATCCCAGGGTGCTCCAAGTCTCATCCATCCTGGCCTTGGACACTCCCAGGGATCCAGGGGCAGCCACAGCTGCTCTGGGAAACAATCTTTTCTGTCACAGGTGCTGGCTGACCCCAGAGGCAACCGCTGACTCACTCTGCTCAATGCCCAGGGTCTGTGTAGGCTGGACACCCCGTGGGGCCACTCTCTGGGGAAGGTGTTAGTGGCAAGGGACCCACAGTCCTTTCCACCAGGCAGGACCCAGGCACCTTGCAGAGCATCTCCTCTTCTCCAAGAGGCTGCAGTTGTGCCACCACCAGTCCTCAGTTTTATCTGATGGCCTGTCCTGCTGAAGCTGAACATCAAGTTGGCCAATTTGCTCCATTGTCCTGGGACTAAAGGAAGGTAAGCATTCTTACCCTTGTTTGGTGAATGCCAAAACAGGAAAAGCTCTCATATGGACCTTGAAGCACCATGGAAATTGCTCAAGATCACTCAAAAGTGAGAAATTTCCCTGAGAATTTCTGTAAAGGATGGAGGAGAGACTGCCCATCCTCCCAGGGCCCTGGTTGGGTTGCAGTTGCTTGCACAAAAGGGGGTGTGTGCATATTTTAAGTATGTTGGAGGGATGAGAAAGCAAAGAACAAGCCAGCAAAGTGCCAGGGAGGTTCCAGAAAGGGATCTGGGGAAATGCAGCGTGAGGTGAGGGCGCGGGGAGGTACCCGGGGTGTGCAGGGGTGGCTCCAGGCAGGCTCAGGCTTGGGCTCCAGGCTGTGGCAGCCGACGTGGCCCCGTGGTGTTCGGGGAAATGGGACTTCACGTACTTTCCCCATTAATACACAGAATTGCATCAAAGAAATACCTGCCTGTCATCATCAGCGTATCCTCCCAGCGAAAACGATCTTGGCAAGGCCTTGAGCAGGCCCAGCGTCTCAGGCCAAGAGCCAACAGAGTGTTTAGTACAAGTTTCTTCATCTCCCTGTCTTTCATCATCTCCCACACGCACCCCACCAAGCTGCCATCCCAAGGGTTACTGTCGAGGTAGGAGAAAGCTACTAAGCAAAGACTCTTAAAACTTGAAAGGGCAGTGCTGCAAAGGCATCAGTAAAAACCCTAACCCCCCCTCCACCTGTCCTGAGCCTCATCCCTCTCCACCTGGCCTTAAACTGGGAGTGCAAAGTGAAAAATCCTCCTCTGAGTCTCTTAAATCTAGAGTATTCAATGGACAATTTCTGGTCCTCAGGGTCCCTCATGGGGCTGGGGGTGCTGACTAGGAAGAAGGTGTAGCAGGCCACTATTCCCAACTTCATAGGCCCCAGATCTAAGCTCCAGACAGAAGGAAAAAGCCCTGGATCCACCAGCCAGGTCTCTGCAGGCTGTGATTTGGAACATTTCAGGGATACTCTCCATCCTACTGTACCTTTTCTGAGGGAGGAGCTAGGGTATGGGTCTGCCACAGCATGGGCAGCTGCTGCCCTTGCTGATGGCTGCTGCTGCTGCACACCAGAGAGGTGAAAGATGGGCTTCCCAGAACCAGCTCCTAAACTGTTTTGACCTGAAGAGGACTGTTAGCCCTTGAAGCTTATCAGAGACAGATGTGATGCTGAAGCACACTGTCACAAACAAGGCTTTTGATGTCTGCAGACTGCAGAGCAGCCCAAGGCCACAGGGCAAGACAGGGGATTTCAGGCCTGCATTGGAGAGAAAACTTTGGAAATTGATGCCCAAGGCTGGGGTTGAGCTGCTCTGGCATGAGGGTCAGGGAAGGAAGGGAAGGAAGGGTCAGGGAAGGAATAATTTCTTCCTCACTCTTAATTTCATCAGGAGCAGAGGGTTATACAATAGCAGGGCAGATGGAAGTGTCACAACAGCGAGGCCGGCAGCTGCTCAAACACAACCAATCTGCCCTCACTTATTGCTCGTAGCCACAACAAAACACACACAGCACAAGGTAACGGAGGAGGTGAATCTGGCACCGGCAGCATTATGACTCGGGATGTGCTGTCCTGATCCTCCCTGCACCCCGTGATGCCTGAAAAAGCCTGCTGTCACCTCAGACTCCTGCCCCAAATGCAGCTGAAGTGTCACCTGTGGCCACTACTTGTCCATCGCCTCTTCGTAGCATTCTACAGGGCACCCACCCAAACCCAGCCAGTGCTGTGCTCCCACTTGTGGCCCTTCATCAGACAGGGTGGTACATCAGAAAGGGGGTCATTTCGTAGATAATACACCAAAATCAATCATAAATAATAATGATGTGCCATTTTGACATATATATATGTAAATACTCTGTCTCTGTGTACTGTATATACACATACACTCTATATACATACATATACATCCAAACTGCCTGTCTAGGCTCAGTCCCTTTCTAATCAGTATAATTTCCTCCTAATTAATCACTCCTTGAGCCACGGTCCTGACTCTGGCTTATTCTCTAGCACTGATCCTCTGGGCACTCACTGGACTTTCACTTGGCTGCACAGAGTCAGTGACAACAAGCAGGAAGGTATTGATGGAAAGTGTTTGTTTCTTCCCCAAACAGTCAGGAAGGGCCTCTGTCATCTGTCTCTGGTACATGCCAGTGGGGAGGCTGGTGCCCTCCAATGTTGCATCAGCCCATCCATACCCATGCTCCAGCCTCTTACTCCTTCCCTTCTGTGAGGAGACACATGCCAGGCTCTGCCTCCTCATTCCCTGTCCTGGACAGCATCACCTCCATCCTCCAAAGGCCACACTTGGTTCTGGTGGCCACAGTGACCTGGACATGGGACCCTTGGTCACTTGCTGGTGTGGCTCTGGTGTGGTTGTGCAACCCTAACTGAACAGGCAAACATAACGTGGTGAGGAGGGAAAGAAGTGCTGCTGGAAAACTTCTTCTGGGTCTGTGTTAGGGATAGACATGTGGGAAACCCACCTCCTGACCAGGCCAGATGGGCATTTTCCAGTCCAAAAGTAGCCAGACTTAAACAGCTGGAAGAATTTTTATTAAATTCAGTGAGGAAGGAGGGAGGGAAGGAGGGAGAAAGGAATAATTTCTTCCTCACTCTTAATTTCATCAGGAGCAGAGGGTTATACAATAGCGGGGCAGATGGAAGTGTCACAACAGCGAGGAAGGAAGGAAGGAAGG